>JAYDZE010089602.1:0-24592 GCA_034509125.1 Monilaria moniliformis
TATACATATATGCGCGCATTTATTTTAAATTTTAAGGAGAACTTATCAATTACACGATATATAAGTCTTATAAAATCATATAAGATTTATATCCTTTTAAAACTGTGATTTATAAGGAAATGGGGGAAGGTGGTGGAGGAGGCGGCGGCCATGATGAAGAGAGAGAAGGGTGTGAGAAATAGAGAAACGACGGTAGTGTGAGAAGGGGGGAGAAGAGAGAAGATGGTGAGTTGAAGGTATTTGTATTTTTAATGTTAGGTGGTAATTAAAATGACTCAGTTTCAATTGGAATGACGTAGTTTCAATTGAAAACACATCATTTTGATTGCTACATATTTTTTATTACTTCAAGTCACATTCGATTTAGGGGAAAGTTGATTTCGCATAAAAATTAGAAAATTAAAAGTTTATGTATTGTCTTTCAAATTTTTAAGTTAACATGACATTCCAAAGTTTAGCCAAAATTCATGATTTTAGCGGCTAACATTTACCGGTAATATTAAGACATGCCATCGACGACTAAGCCACGTCATCTCCAACTCGGCTTCAATTGCACCGGAATTGTTCGTCGTGGAAAAAATAAGAAAAATTAAAAATTCGTGTATTGAATATGATTTTAAAATTCATGTGACATTCTAAAATACAGGCAAAATTCATGATTTTAATGCTAATTAAGCCTTATATCTATTATCTAATTCTCATTGACCTGACGACACGTAAACTTTTTTGTTTTCCAGCCAAACTCTACAAGAAGTTGTTGTTTTCAAATCAGTATACACATAATCTGGAAAGTTTGATATGTAGTTTTTTGGCCACATACGTACTAATTATAAAGTTGTTATATAGAAAGATTAAAGTTGCCACCGATCGATCTAAACTTATTTGACACTTTGCTATCACGAACTATGAGTAATTTAGTTAACCACAAATCCGTACAATCATTAGTGGACAAAAGGAGCAACTATCATTTTGCCATCACGATTCATGATCACATGACCTCGGTTATAGTAAAACTACTTGTCTGTCAATTCGATCATGAGCAGTAAGTAACATTTATAATCATATTTATTGAAATTTTCTTTTATTGGTGGGTTAATATGAAAATATACAGTAAAGAAAGTATATTAATAGCTGGTTGCAGGATGTATGTATATAACGATTTGAATTTAATGACTTTCATTTATTTCGGACATTTTTCCAAAAACAAAAAAAAATCGACTAATGAGAACCAGAAATTCGAACTCTTTGCGTACATATATTTCAGGTTTTGAAAGAATTACTCCCATGCTATAGTAATATATATAAGTCTGAAAATAAGTAATCAGAAATAGAAGCGTAGCTACTAGCTAGGGTTTTCAGTGAGTAAAACGCTGTTCGACTTCTGCTCTCTCTCTCTTCCCTCTCATTGAGTGTGTCTCTGTGTGTGTGAGAGACAGGGACTGATGGAAATGACAGCAGAAAAGACTTGGGAGTAGTGGGGGAGACGATGGGATGTCTGTCTCGCGATGGAAGGGGTCGCACGTGGGGAGTAGAGAGAGAGATGATGCAGTGGCTACCTGCGGCGGTTGAAAGAAATGCTGTGACCGTGATTGCATGGCTGAGCGTGTTTGCTTCACGCAATTCATTATCATAAATAAAATCTCACATACTTCATATTTCTATATACATATTGTCAATCTCTTTTCTCCACTTTGCTGCATCTTTACGTTTTACACATGCACCACCACCACTGCCCATAGAGGAGTAAACGCATAAAACCTCAAGTATTTTGATGAAATTAAACATTTTCACGATAATTCCTCACAACTGAAAGATGTAATAGTTCATTTGAAATAAAATCTGCTTAATTTAGTCACTCACAGCTCCAGAGTATATTATTCTATGTATTTTCTTGGTAGAAACCTTAGACAATACGTTTGCGTATTTTTCTGTGTATATTGAATCATTGACGATGATGCCCAATACACTAACTTATTTGATATTAAAGCTACCCCTGAGGTACTATCAACTGACCCACCACCAAATACAAAAGCTTAATTTATAATTCATTTATTTAGCCACCAAATTTATTATATATTGCATTTTAAATTTTCACCCTTATATATATATATATATATATGTATATATGTCTGTGTGTGTGTGTGTGTGAGCATACACAAATAACATCAAAGCAGAAACCCTTTCTTCATTTTTCCTCATCTAAAAAAAAAAACCTCATCTTTTTATCTCAGTCATTGACAAGAGAAAATATATATAAAACAATGAGCTGCGACGGAGCTGCTGGCGGCGGGCCTTGTGGCGCGTGCAAGTTCCTTCGACGCAAGTGCGTAAAAGGGTGCGTATTTGCACCGTATTTCGACTCCGATCAGGGGACGGCCCACTTCGCCGCCGTGCACAGGGTGTTCGGAGCTAGCAACGCCTCCAAATTGCTGCTGAGAATTCCGCCGCAGTGCCGCCTCGACGCCGTCGTCACGCTTTGTTATGAGGCGCTCGCTAGGGTTAGGGATCCCGTTTATGGCTGCGTCGCCCACATCTTCACTCTTCAACAGCAGGTATTTAATCTTCCAATACTCATATATATTTAATTTCTATATGTATAGCTACTCTCTAATTTTTTGAAATTATTTCACAAAATCGCTTGAATTCTCCGATATAGTATACATATTTTCATGTTTTGTTTTGCATTTTACTTTAACTGTACTGTTTCAATTTCTCTGTGATATTTTAATATTAAATCTTGTATTTTACTACTTCAGTTCGACAAATATAGTGTAATTCTTTTTCACGTAAGATATGTGAATATATGACCTGACTATCACGATTTTGCCAAATTTTTTTTCCTAAATTTGAATTACAATAGTCATATTGCTTTCTTTATTTCCTAATTTCTTTTTTTCCTTTCCAAATTTGAAAGTATATGTATGTTAATGTGTCTGTGTGTTTATGTATGCATGCGTATTGATTAATTTCTAATACATTAGTGGTATTATATAATCAGATTAGTGAATTTGTCCTAAAAATATACTGACTTATGTGTATATATGGACAGTGATAAATTTATTGTGGACGGACTAAAAAAATTTCTTGATGTTTTTTCTGAAAGTAGGGAGTGATGCTCAATTTTTCTTACAAGAGGTGATGACAGCAATGGTGCTTGAATTACTAAGCAACACCTATGCAGTGGGTTAATTTACCTTGACTTCTGTTTGACTTATTTGTCCCATTTATTCATTTTTAACGAAATTATAATTCTTCTCTAATTCGTTGAACTACCAAATTTGTCTTGTCCGAATTTTCAGATGCATTGTTTCACCCCGTATATATTTCGTGCTTTATTCAGTCTGTATAATCAATCAAATACATGCTATAGGTCCACTTGAAATTCGATTTTCGATCGATTTGCATACGACACCCCCAATTCATTGAGGATAATTCTCTACTTCCAATTAATACTTTACATACACCCTTTTACTTGAAAACTTGACCTATCTCTGATGCAACTTAATTTCGTAGAGTTTTACACGTAAACAAGTTTCTTATAAGTTTGTCGAATTCAAACTTGACCTATCTCTGATGCAACTTAAGGAATACATTCATAAGCTGATCTCATTCAAATTTTTGTACATGTAATGCTTCTGGATAAATGAGCTAAGGTGTTGTTATAAATATTATATATAACCTTTTGCTTTGAGTTTTGCGTTTTCTGGTTGGGTTGTGGATCCAAAATGGACCATGCCTAATATTAATTGGATGAACCTTTTGAAATCCCAATATACATCAATAAATATGTAGCAACATTTCTCACAATAACCAAGTGGTGTTATGTGGTATGAAAGCATCATATAATTATAAAAAAATGTTTAGTAGTGCCACGACATTCCCTGCCTAGGCGCCAATTAGGCACATGGTAGGTGGTTCCTGAAAGATATATGGACTATATTAGGATATTGGGCTTTAATTAATTATAGTTGGACTGTTAATTAATTAAATCAGACAAAAGATTATAATCCCATGGGCCTGGGGCCCATGTGGCAGTTAATGTATATATTTCTCTATTGTAGAGAAATACAGAAGAGAAGTCAATCATCAGTTCTGTCACGTTTGGAACGTGAGAACTGATCTCTTTTGTCACCTAAAAATACGTATGTTCAATCAGAGATTTCCTAGCTTTCTCTGATTGAACTATGTACCGAGGAATTGTTCCTGCATCGGATTGGCATACACGTGGATACCGAAAGTAGTGGATTCACCTGCAGGATGCCGGATTCGATTGAACGTGGAAATCAAACTACACGACAAGTAAGTGTTCCTTTTCGTTGTGTGATTATATGCTCAACTCATACGAACTCAATTATGAATCTAGATCTATTTCCTGTCAACTATTCCGCTGCGTGTCATTAGATGACGACAGGAAAAAATAACAGTTCCAACCAAGAATATCACTCGGTGTGGCCAAGTGTTTTTCTTTTCCATCGCCTTTATATATTATAAACAATTTACATGGAAGGGAATTTACTCGATATGTTATTGTGTGCATTTAGGTTGTGAATCTCCAAGCCGAATTGGCATACACTCAAGCTCGCATCTCGACGCTGCAGCGCACTCCGTCGCTGCCGTCTCCGGCGCTTCCAATTCTTTCCTCTGTGGCTGAGACCTCCCCATCGTCGCTGGAGATGGTGAGTTTTTGCAACTCAATTGATCAAGAAGTTGAAGATGATGGCGACCTCCAATCACTAGCTCGAGAATACGTTTCTAGATACTTCCCAGGAGTTAGATTCAAGCCTCCAACTCCACACTAATTGATCACTAGAAAACTGCCTTTTTTTGTCAAGAATTTGTGATCTGTATTATTTAGTCATCTCTAATTTTCTTGCAGCTTAACATGTCTGCCTTTAAACGAGCGAGATTATAACGTGAAAATCTTGCATTAATTTTTCAATTATCGCATACAATAATCATATATGGTGTGCAGATATATACATTTTGAGTTGATTGTTTATTTAGTAATGTCAATCATAATATTAAAAGAGGGACAATTGTGGAGGAGGAATCAAGAAGTGGATCATGGTACCAAATCATAGTCGAACCAAAGATCCGCAATACAAAATAAGCTAGCTAGATTTATAGGATTTATATTGTGAATTTTGTTACTAAATAACTACATTGCAAAAATTGACTAAAATGAGGAATACTAATCTAAGAAATTCTATGAAATGGAATCGACATTTTTCTTGCAAATTTTTTTTGCCTTCGCTAGTCAAACGTTGACTTCACCACTAATTACATTTTTAGAAACCAAAACCACATCAAAACACCATTATTAAGGAATTTTAGTTAATCCATCTCGTCAAACTTCTCCACCGATTTCTTTTTCCTCATTTCCGATAAATGTTACAATTCACCTTTCACTTTACCAAAACAACAGAAAAAAAAGATGACAAAAAAACCCCTAATGTCCCACCTCATAATCACCAACATTAATAACTCTGTCCTAATCACAACCTTTGGCTTTGGACGACCTTCATCTTGTCCCAAACATTAAAAAAGTTCAGTGGCTTAATTAGTAATTAATGCTAGTTTTCATGGTATTTCTGCTTGAGTATGTCACCTACAACATCTGAGAGGAAACGGACACAAGGCAGGTCAGCTGCAAGGAGAAAAAAGTTTGACAAATTCCTACTCCTTTGGTCCCCCTACAACATTTTAATAATGCCTTCTTCTCCTTGAAACGGCAATATATTAATTCCAAATTCAAAAAGAAGCTTTCACTTTTTTCCATTAATAAAGATTATTATTTTACATCCATTATTTCCACTGGATTAATTACGCATTTTAATTATGTTTTCCTAGATCTTGAATTTCTGAGCCGGGCTCGGCTTAATCACATTCACTTGTTTTTTGATTTCTGGGCTTTAGTCAAAATTCGTTCTTGCTCAAGAGGAAAAGCTGAAATAACAAGAAATTATTTTCAGTTTTCTTGAAAACTGTAATTAGCTGTACGTTGAGATTGGAGCTGAGAACTGTAAGTGTAATTTCTTCCATTTCCCTTATTCTTTTACGTGAAATTCTTGATTTCATGAGTTTACTTGAGCTGTGAATTTTTGTTCTGATAATTTTTTCACCTTTGTTTTTTTATTTAGGGTACTTCTACCTTTTTTTTTTGTTTCTGGGTATTGCATGGCTTGATTTCACTTCCTTATTTTTCTTGTGATCGCGGCAAAAGATTTAATCTTTTTGGGTTTGGGGTGAGTTTAGAGAAGGTTTAAGGTTTCGAGTTTGGACAATGGGAAAAATGCTGATTGTTTCTGGAATTCTCCGAAGTAGATTTTAGCAGCTGCGGGTGTTTCGATCAACTTCCTTTTTTTTTTTTTTTGCTTGGCTGTTATGTTTCAAATTGTGGGTTTGGAATTGAGACAGCCCATCTTTGGATTTCCATTTTTAGCATATGTGAAAATATTTAGCCTTAATTGTTCACAATTTTACCATTTCTTGATCAATTATGAATCTTGTTACCTACATTTTGTTAGATTTCACTATTTCTGGCCTTGAGCAGTATAACTTTTATGAACTCAAGTTTATGTGGTTGAAATTTTTCAAGGGATGTCAGGCTTTTAGCATTAGTATATCGTAGAGCACCAACATTAGAGAGGCTATGGATTCGGAGAAAGCAATGGTTTCTGGAGTGACAGTAATCGGGCCTGGAGCTCCATCGACATACCATGTAGCTCCAAGGATGGAGAGTTCTGAATTTGGAACTTCTCAAATGACTCCACCAGTGATGAGTGCAGCAAGCTCGGAGAGGAAGAAGAGAGGCCGGCCTAGGAAGTATAAGCCCGGCGAATCATCAAGCGGAGTTTTTTCTTCAGTGCAGGTATCATCGTCTGCTCCACCTGCTGCTGGCAAGGCCTATGGGGAGGATGTTAAGCCAGGTGCTCCACGGGCCACCACTTCCGAGAAGAAGCATAAGAGTAAAATCGGAACAGAAAAATTAGGTATTGGGATCGCGTTCTGTTTCTCAGTCAATAGGGATTTAGATGCATATTTGTTGGAAATATTGCTTATGGTGTTCTTCATATATCTCATATATCTTTATTTAACTAGGTTTCTCAGTCACATTCCCTTACTTGAAATATATGAGGTTTCAAAATGGAAAATCTTAGTACCACTTGTTTATTTCAAATGAATCACAATGTTCATTAGGGGGTTATTCAAAATCAAGTTTCTGATATCTTCCTCGTATTGTCAGATGACTGGATTGAATGTTCGACTGGCTCGAGTTTTTTACCACATGTGATCACTGTGAATGCTGGCGAGGTACATTTGTCAGGAACCAGAGGAAGCTTATGTAGTAGTGTCATTCACTGCCTAACTGATTTTGTCGTTGTTAGGATATCTCAATGAAGATAATGGAGTTCTCTCGGCAAGGGCCACGAGCTGTGTGCATAATATCTGGAAGTGGGAGAGTGTCGAATGTGACCCTTCGACATCCCAATTCCTCTGGTGGAATCTTGACTTATGAGGTAGGCTTTTAACTTTTAAAATCTCAGCACATTCTCATTTTAGATTGAATCACAGTGAATGCAAACTGAAGTATAATGGAAGAATTCTCTCAAGAAATATTCTCATTGTTCGCATTGTCGCCAGTACTTGCTCAAGATCGGATAATTAGTGATGTTCACTCTCATTTATCTTCAAGAGCTACAATCGACAATTTCTAGACTTTTACTGTGTTATAGAAGTTAATATGCCTTTTTGAATGTGTCTGCATCTACGTTTCATCTTGTTCAGGCATATATAAAGAATATGCTATTTGCTTCCAAGTAGTTGGTCTTATGATCAAGATTTCCAATATCAAGATGTGATAGTCTTTTTCTTCCTATTTGATTTGGACGATAAGTGATAAGTCGGCACTAGTTGTCGCCTCCTAGTTGTTCGTCTCAGCTAGGGCGTAACAATACAATCCGATCAAGGAACTTTGACACTCACTTTACAAGCCATTCTATTCATGCCTTCTATTTAAGACTGCTGTGATCATAGAGAGACTTTTTAGTGCTTTATATAATGTTTAGCTTCTTTATTCAATGTTATTGCACCGAGCTTAACTAGTGGTCGCCATAGAATCATATGATGTCCATATACCTACATGGCACAAGAAAAAATGACCATTGCACCATCATTGTTAGTTTCACTTCCTTTTTCAGACTGAAACAAAACAGGACTCAAATATATGATCTGGAGCAATTGCTTTGTTTGATCTGATTCCTGTTCCCTTTCTGTGGTTAAATATCCCAAGAAAGGCGTCCCCATAAGATCATGCCGTGATCTTAGCTGGAATCCACACGAGCATTGGCTATTTTAGTGGATAGTAGCTCAACAGAGCTAAATTCTACCCTTGCTCTGTTTTAACCTAAACAAAGCAGCATAATGTGATAATCAGTTTATCTAAAGCATTTTAGTCGTTTATATTCGTGATTATAGGGCTTCAAATCAAACTATGTAAGGTCCAGTTGTGTTACATCATTCATACCTGTTCTTTGCTTCCATTTTTTTCTGATCATAACTCAACCCTAAATGTTTCTTCCAATAATTGATTTCTAGGGTCTTTTTGAAATTCTTTCCTTTTCTGGATCCTTCACGCCAACGGAGATGCCAGACAAATACGGAAGATCCGGTATGATGACCATAACCTTGTCCGGAGCTGATGGTCGTGTCGTGGGAGGTTTGGTTTCTGGATTGACAGTTGCTGCCACTCCAGTAAAGGTATACTTCCATTTCATCTTCCTCTCCCTCTCTCTCTCTCTCTCTCTCTCTCATTGCCACTGCATGACTTTTTGAAGGCTATTTATACTCTCTCTCTCTCTCTGTCAGATTGTTGTTGCAAGTTACCTAGTGGGAAGTTCCCTAGAGCTCAAACCTAAGAAGCAGCAGTACACAGTGAATGCATCAGTTCCCGGTGGCACCCCTTTGTCGAACCAGGACAAGAGAATCTCCGGCAACATCCAAGGGCCTAGCTGCTCCAGCTCTGCTGACCATTCCACTGGCTGGGCAGCAATTCAGACTGCAGAAAAGTCGAGGAAATCCGCAGCCGACATCAATATATCACTGCAAGGGTAGTCTTAACAATCAAGATGTTTTACTCTTGGTAGCAACTAGTAAGCTTATTGTTGCCACCCTCCTTAACAAGTGACATCCAAGACACAATGCTGCATAGCATTGACGTTCTTTTCCCCATTCTTGACATGTATTGGTGGTTATTGGGGTTATATAATGACGGATTTCGTGTTACATCTCATGTTTCACTCTTACTAATAAACGACACATGGAAATCGTCCGGCTGCACCAACATTGAAATGAATGACTCAAGAAGGGTGGTAATGCAGCTCATTATCTGACACATGAGTCTAAATTACTCAACAATATGTCACCTAATAAGTTCTTGATGACTAAAAAATTATGAAGTGAGATAAGATTGAATTTCTTCTCTTTGTAAGGAAAGTCAACCTTTGACAAACATGTCCCTTTTGGTAACTGTCTTATACCTACTTTGTAATATAATCAAACTAATGGTTAATAATTCCAATTCTCTCTCTATCAGATTGACCATTATAATCAGAGAAGAACTTCAAGAACAACTTGTCTGACTTTTAAGCCCTCTCTCTAAGGAGTGATATAGTGAATGCACCGGTGAGTTTGTGGTTAAAGATCTTAAGTTCAAGGTCAAATCTGTTGCACAAGTTTTCCTAATATAATTTACTTGTCATGTATAGTTTACGTACTATAGTACATAAACGAGGTTTCTTGTATTTTTCTACGAAGTATCACAAATATAAAAGATAAAAGACAAAACCTAACAAACATGGAGAAACAAAAAAGATGATAAATATTCTACTAACTTAGACGACATACCTGCTGCACATGTTGTCACGAAAACAGAGTATTTCAACATGTTTGTTTGGAAATCATTTTAATCTTACAATTATGATTAAGTAGGAAGAAAATACCTATCTCTCAAGAGAGAAGATGAAATTAATGAGAGAGGCCAAACCAACAGTCCTTTTCACCTCATATTTCACCATCAACACCTCTTTCTTGCTCTTGCTAGAATTCTTCTCTCTCAATCAACATCGGAATCATGTCCAAATCTTCATCTCTGTCTTCTACGTTGCTGCTGCAGCCATACTTGACAGAAATCCAAACTCAAACTTGCTCAGAGATGATGATGATATCTCTGCATCTGCATCTCCATCTCTCGATCATTATCGAGACATGGTCAACGACGTCGAAAACATTGTCAACTACACCGAGGAACATCATGAGTTAAAGTGCAAGAAAACCGATGAGTTTGATGGTGATGGTGATGGTGAGAGTGAAAGGTGTGGGTACGAGGGCGACGACGAAGATGATGGAGAGGATGAAGACGACGGTTTGAGCGACAAGATCGAAGAATTCATAGCTGGGAGGAAGAGGGAATGGAGGGAAGAGATTATCAGAGAAAGGTTCTTGTGTTTTGAAGCCAGCAGATCGTTTTAGATATTCTAATTTTATGCATTAATTCTGTTTTGATGTTTGTATTTGTGAATTAAGGTCTTTGGATTTTTCTATTACATGTAAGGAATGATATTTCCGAAACTAAATTTCACAACTCAACTTTGAAACTTTTGCATCATTTATATTCAGAGATATAAGATATTCTTAAATTATAACCTAGTTTGATTTATTAACAACATTTTATTTTAAATTTACATATTTTATTTATCCATGTTTACTTAATAACTGGAGTTAGAATATTTGGCCAATTGAAATCAACATGTAATACCAAAAGTTGACTTGACATGGAAGGATTAAATGTGTATGAATCTGGTGTATATGTTGAAAATAAAATCTAACTTGATATTGAAAAAATGCAATGTTGCTAAATCATCTTCCGGTGCACGTCAGCTTCAATTGATAGAAAATTGATTCAAATTTTCAAGTGAACAACAAATAAAAATATATGCTATATTTATAAATTTAGGCTAAAAAATTACAACGAAGTCAAAATAGGACTATAATTTAGAATAACCCCTTTTATTTTATTTGAATTGACAGATACAGGCACGCTCTAAGGAAAAATAACAGAACAAAAAACATAAAGCTGAAATTACTGGAATGTAGAAATTTATTGATCTTGCCAATATGTATAGTCAACAAAATAGCTACACAATAAGGCACCACACTTAGCCACACTAACACTGAAAGATTTAAGACACAGGAGATACTAAAAGTATACTTAGCCACACGCTTACATTGAAAGATTTAAGACACAGGAGATACTAAAACTACACTTAGCCACACTAACATTGAAAGATTTAAGAGACAGGATATACTAAATCGGCAACTCTTCTGCTTTATGCTAAAACAACAGAATGCCATTGACACAAACAGGAAAAAACTACGGGCGAACAAAATACTGCTTAAAATCGAGTTTTCAATCTTCTGCCCTCTGATCTTGATGGCGCAAGGGAGAGAAGAAAGACACTATGATGAGAAGATGCACGTCGAAAAGGCAATACTAATTCTTGAATAGTTCCAAGCAGTGCTCCTGGTCCAGGTTCCGGCTCCAGAACTTCTTGTAATACTCAGCATACGTGAAATCTGTGTAGATGGCTCGATCATCTCCCATTGTCAGTTCCTTTGGAGCACTTATGCTGGCTGAGTCGCACGGGCAGAGGAACGAAGCAACTGACAGTCTAGCTCTGTTTGCATTTACAACAGCTCGGTGCCAAACACTTCTATACTTCCCATTGCTCAAAGCCTACACACAGAAATGAGTTGCACAGATTAAAAATTATATAGACCAGCCCACAGCATGCTTAAACAGATCGAACAATTTTGAGCATGTCTGATTATGTATGTATGTCAATCTAATCTATCAGTCAAAGTAAACGATTTGTGTAGAGATTGTAAACCACAATGTCTATCTTATTAATTATTATTTGTATTTGTATTTTTTTTTCTCATGCATATGAACTTGGGAAATTATTGACGACTCCTCCCTTGCCTTGGAGGTATAGTTTTTCTCAGATGTAAGGTCAAGCTTATAATCTCGTAAAATTGTAATATCCCACATCTGAGTGGTTAACAGAAGTTTAAGCAGCATATGTATGGATTCAATGAACTCTCTTGCAACTTGGATAAATCATTTTGGCAAGGTAGGACGGACGTCAAGCAGTTGCAAGCAGAGCCCTTTTGAGGCTATCCACCCCTTGGGCTCTAGGCGTTACAAAAGTTAGAAACATGAAGGAGCTCGAAATGAGAAGTTCTAATTGACATTGTTATACAGCCATCTCAGCAAAATCGAACATGCTAAGATTTGATCCATAATGCCCTTTCTTCGTAAGGGCATTCTACATCTTAAGTATAATGAAATTTCGGGTTTACCTGGATTTGGTCACCAAGATTAACGACAAAGGCATCTGGCTGGGGTTTTATTGCTAACCATTTACCATCCTTAAGAACTTGAAGGCCAGACACTTGCAGATCTTGGAGCAGAATGGTGAGAGCGTTCGGATCTGTATGTGCGGGTAATCCATATGTGAGATCGGGTTCTGGGCACGCAGGATAATAGTTGATGGCCATATGTTGCCCTTGTTCTCCCAATACATCCTTTAGAATGTCTTTGTGTAAGCCTAGGCTCTCAGATATGGCTTCTTGCAATCTGAATCCGAGTGCTCGAACTTCTCTGCAATACGCGCTTACAATATCCCTACAAATACAAATATAGATATCTTCACCTTCAATTCTTGCACTAGTACATAATATGATAAGGAATTGGCTTACTTGAAAGAAGAGGGATTCGAAGGCCATTCGGGCGCATATTTCTCCAAGGGAAAACAATGGAGCCGGAGATAGTCCCTCCAATTGTGAACAGTCTCCTTCCTCACGTTGAAACTCGTTGAGAGTCGCATAGTTTTGGAAGGGTCATCCGAATACAACTTCATCTTCTCCTCCACAGATAAACTGAAGAATTCGTGAGCCACCTTCACCATACTATCCACTAATTCTTTCGGTACAGCATGATTGATCACCTATATATTATAAAACATATATAAGAGTAAAATAAATATATATTGTGCAAAAAACTGGTGCTTTTAGACTTGTAGTTCAGTTGAACATCATTAGGAAACCTGGAAGAACCCGTATTCTTGACATGCATCACCGATCTGTTTAACTAACAGGCCGCGATCTTCACAACCCAAGTCGATGATGGGAACATCATCGCACTCCGCAACTTCAGATAGTTTTGGCCTATCAGATTCGGGGCGGATGTAGCTACTAGGGAGGCTTGAGAACTCGACTCCACTAATGACTTTCGTTTCCATAGTACCGAGCTTTACTATGGTTGAACAAGCTCGAAATTACTGTCGAAAACGGCCCCAGTTTGAGGCTTCGGAAGCTTACAGAGAGAGCAAGGTGGATAAGAGCCAGATTGAGGACTGGATCTTTCAAAAATGCCCTTTATATTCCCAGATTGTTGCTGAGTGCCTGAACAATTCAAAGGTACAGGATCAAATTTTGTTATTCAGTTTCTTTTCTGCCAACTCGTAAACAAATAACAAGTAAAAAAAGTGTAAAGTCATTTCTCATATCTTAGACCATTTCTCATATCAATACAACCAGTAAAGAAACTGTCACTGCAGATAAGCAGCCATCTATCATTAACATTAACTTGCAAAATGAATCCAAACAAGCATATTTGCTTAATAATGAAAATCCACACAATCAAGTAAAGCCCCAACGTTCTACTATTTTTCGAAGTGTGTGATTATATACTAACTAAGAAGTACTGATATCAAGAAACTCTATGAACACCCACCAAAAGAAATGAAACTCTATGAACTAACCATAAAACGCTCTAAGGTGTATCAAGGCAAGAAAACATGAGATCCCATTTTATACATTTATTTAAACATGAAATGCATGCGCGCACTACACATCAAAACAAAACAAGCACATTCATTGTTTGTTAGTTTACATATCCACATCACATGCCTGCCCGTTACATGGCTCATATTGAAAACATGTCAAAAGCCATATCTGACAGAGATACTACTTCCAAATTAGACGTGGTAACAAACACAAGATTGGTCTCTTCTCTCAACAACTAGAGATGTTGAATTCATTTCTGAGTTATTGATTGGTATCTATTTACAATGATACGACTTTACTCACTATATGCTTGCAACAGTTCTTGCAAAGCACTACTCCAAAGAAATTTGCAGCTCCCCCAAAATAAAAGCTTATAAAGTTTCATACTTCTAACTGTATTCACAAAATACAAAACTCTGGATTTCCTTTTCTGTTATTTTAGTTTCTTGTTAGTTGATGAAGGCATGCAAAACTTGCGATGTTTATTCCCACATTTAGTATTACTAATCTAGGGGCAATCTTCAAAGATATGTTACTGTGTATTGCTAAAAAAAAGTCTAATCGTGACAGAGCCTTCTAATTTATTTATTTTATAGATTTAGCCCAGATAAACACCATTTTCAACAGAGATACGAATACTCCCATCTTCTAAATATTACTCGGTTCACAAAATTCACCAGATATTAGTTCATGCAATGCTACCTGAAAGATGAACTGGACACAAAATTGGAATAAACTGAACAGCGAAATAGTTGCATAGCAGAGATTCTATAATGTATGTATTTGGACAAGTAAGGTTAGCATAACAGGAATAGAAGAAAAGAAGATTAGAAGAAGTAAAAAAGACACGATTTTTTTCAACTTACAGAACTCAAAAACGTCTTAAAACTTTCAGTTAATTACTGTTCTATACCAACCCACAATAAAGCTACCAACCATCATTATTCACCCCCAAATCCAATTTTCAGACATGCAAGATTAACATGAGAAATAACAAATACATAAGGAATTAACCTCCAAAAAGTATATATAGGGAAATTAACCTCCAAAAAAAATACATAAGGAAAACATGAAACCGAATATTAAACAGCCCCCACATAAGAGTGGTAAATATTGAAAATTTGAGAAGGAGAGGAGAGAAAAGAATGGCACCTCAGGCACTGTCTTCCACTCCCAATGAGCAACTCAATTTTCACATTCATTTCACAAGTAAAAAATAAGACGACGCTTTCGAGTATAAATAAACGGTAATACTAAGTTTTCTATATTAAAAATAATGGGAAAAAGAAATTATTAAATACCTGTTTGCAGGTCATGACTGTTGATGAAGTGGGTTTGCAAGAAAATATCGTCGGTCCATGCCATCGGAGCCCAGCTGACGTCAACACGGGCAAATACGATGACGTCATACATATACTTCAGTAGGAGACAAGTAAAATGCAAAACGATAATTGGAAGTTAATGCTGATATAATCCAGTAGCGTCGGCATGACGTCATAATGCAGTCGAGATTTGCGTCGGCCGGTTTATGTAGGGTTCGCGTACGAGGGGCGCGTGGTTCCGCTTCCCCCCCACCGCCAAAAAAAAAGATTTGGAGTTTGACACGTTTTTGGTCAGAGCCGACAAATTAGAAGGAACTGTAAGGCCAAAATCGTCAATATTTACTCAAAAGTTATTCTTTGTACCGGCGAAATTGTTACCACCTCAAATTTAATATTACTCATGAAATATATTTTCTTATTTAGGACATTCACGGGCCAATCTTATTTTCAATATCTATTTCATTTTTTAGTTGTTACGTTGTTAACTCTATTTCAGCCACAACATTTTAATACAGTCTTAAAATTTCAGCTACAATTCTATTTTTTATTATTCTTTAATTTCATATAATTATTTATATTGTGATATTTATCAAATTAAAATAAATTACTAATAAATTAACATTGATTTAATTAAAATTCAAAAATTGCATTAATTAATATTAAAAAATTACATAATTTAAAGAGAGAACTTCAAAATTGATACCTGGAGATGGGGGTTACATATTTGCGGTCCCTAGAGATTAAAATGCACATTTGCGGTCATTGGATATGTGGTTAATATCATTTCAGGTCATTTTTTACTATTTTTATCGAAAATACCACTGCAACATTGAAGGGTATAATAATACATTTACGCAATTACTTTTTCTTAGCTGACAGGCCTGCAACTGCATGTTTACAAAACCTTTTTAGAATTTGTTTAATTTGATGTAAATGTGCAGTACTTTTTGGGTTTCTCTCTCTAACTTCAAATATTGAAGTCAATATCTTCTTTATTCCTCTTCTTCATTAGCCTTCTTCACCCACACCTAATAAATTTTAGTAACTTCTTCCCACCTCTTTGCACACTTACTATTGATTGGAGGGAAAAAAATAAATGTCGAAAAATACAAATAATTGGTTAGTTAAAAATTGATTTGGTTAATTGGTGTTAGAAATTATATACATAAGACAAATATAAATTGTGCAAAATGGTTAAAGGAGCATGTGAACAATGGTCAAAATGAAAGCTTGAGTCATCTGTAGTTTGAGAACCGTTGTTGGAAATTTACAACCGAAAATAAATTTTGGAAAATTCTGGCGAAAATCCTAGAGAAATGGATCTTCTTCAATCTAGTCCTCCATTTTCATTTCCCATGACAATTGGACTTGTGGGTGATGATTCCAAGTTGCTTTCATAGTTGCGTTGGAAACGAGTGTGATATTATTACTTCTCTCTGAGACTCGAACACTCACACGTACCTCTGTAGCTGGTGGTTTGGCACCGTTGTCCGGCCGCTTCAATCTTGTGTAAATGCTCTACAGCTTTTTATCTGAAAGCTTACTCCTTACACGCCATTCATTTGAAATACCCTCCATTTTTAGTTATGTTAGAACACTTGCCTAAAGTGATATTATATAGACATGTGCATCTGTTGATGGTAAAAGGGTAAATGTGATATTTGATTCATAGCGCAGTGGTTAGGTGTAATATTGACAATGTAAGGGTTAAGATTGATATTCAATTCACAATTCACAATACAATGAGTTGGGTGATATGCAATCATGGATTTAGAAAGTACTCGATAATATCGTTGTTGGTACCCTGATGAGTAGCAATTTGTGCTAATCTAAGGGGTCTAATTAAGCTTTAATTGAGCATAAATCTACACTAATGAGTTGATATTGGGCAGGAAACGGCAAGAAACGGGAACAAGGACAGAAGTGATAAGAGTTAAAGATGGTGGCTAAGGAATGAAGAAAGAAAAGCAGAGAGGACATTCAAGCTGGGCAGCTTGACGAGCTGAAACGGAATATTGCGCATGAAAAAGTGGTCCCAGACAGATTTTGGTAAGGTGTTGCCACTAACTGCATTCAGGGGCACTATTGTCCAACCAAGTAGACTTAAAGAGAAGGAACCCTAGCTGTTAGCCTCCATATAAAAGCCAAGAAATAAGAGAGAGAGGGGGACTACTTCCACTCATCATACCATTCACTCATGAGGAGAGAGTTTTCACCTGCACACTTGGGGAGTCTTTTGAGGAAAACAAGTCCTCTGCCATTATGGGATAGGCAGAGGAAAATATCAGTTGTTGCTGCTCTTGTTGAACCCATTTTTGCTGTTACAAACTTATGCTTTATCCTTCTTTTAGTTTATTTCTTGTTTTGAGTTGAAGACGTTTAGTTGTTGAAGTTTAGAGTTGAACCAAGTGGATCCGGACCTGCTCCATGTTTATGCTATGAAGTTTTAGTTGTTATTTTACTGTTAAGTGTGGAATCGTGACTTGTGTTTGGTGAATTAATTTTTGTTTACAAAATTATAGATTAGTTAAGAGTTTTTGCTTCAAAATCTTTTAGTTTTTGTTCTTGTCATTTTTCTCATTTCTTTGTCTTGTGATTTTCTTGTTGATGAACTCGGTTTGAAAGGAATGTGTTGAGTCTTGGATGAAAGGGTCAGTTACAATTTGTTGATGTAGTTTTCTTGGTAATGGTTAGAAGAAATTCGTAAGAAATTAGTTGAAGTTAAAAATCTGCTCCTGCACCCCCTGTTTCTGCATTTCTGTACCTCTGCTTTCTGTTCTGCTGCCCAGGCTGCATGTCCCCTGCTTCTTTCCCATTTTGACCCACAGTTTCTATTTTACAAAAAGGCTCTTTGTTTCTTTCCAAAAATAGAGGGTTGACTAGTTTGTTTTGCTTTTGTTCTAGCTTGTAGATAGAGTCAAGTCTAGTGGGTCTAGTTAGTAGAGTCTGAAATTTGCAATTGATGCCTTAACATTAGTATTACAATTCCAGCTTTCGATTTTAAGCAACTCTAGTTTTAATCTCGAGTCTTTTACACTTCAGGAAACAGTAACTGCTCGTTAACCTTCAAACTGGCCAGTTCAATGTCCTGTTTTCATCTTGCCCAATTTGAACATGTTTTTACATATCTCTGTTGCTATTTCAATTCCGTTGTTGTGTTTCGCTTCTCGTTAGAGCAATTAAATTTCTTATGCCGTTTAACTGCCTGGTTTGTGTCTGTCCTTCAAATTGCCCAGTTTATATTTGGTTGCCCAGTTTGTTTCTAAAATGTTGCTTGTAGTCTTGTTGGTTTAGTTCGTTTAATTTTATGTGCTAGAATAGTTCCCACGCTGTTTGCTTAATTTATTTTCTGTATTTCCTCATTCACCTCGATTTTAGGCGTGGCGGCATCGCCAACCCCTCTTAGGCATAGTGAAATGCATAACGAAATTCTCGTTCCTCGTGGGTTCGACACCCGTACTTGCCCTATATTAATCCAATAGTATAGTGGAAGTGGGAACTTATAAATCTTGTTGATAGGCTAAGTTTGTTTCATATTTTTCCAACGACAATTCAAATTTAGCTCCCTATCATACCCAAAATAGTACATAATATCGTCTAAAGTACCTACTACAAGTTTAGTAGGAAAACCATTTGAATTGGACAAAAAAAAGGGATCATAACTACATTCTAACTCCTTCCATATTTAATCCTTGTTTTCGCGGTTACAACATCTTTGGACTGTGCTCCTTTTGTTTCGTCTCTCTGGAATCGCTGTTGGTTGAGACAGTTTCATCTAGCATGTGAAATTCAGTTAGTATTATATTGAGAATATTTGCTCTTTGAACTTTTCATGTTTAAAATGCACATTTCTGCCACATGACGACTCAGAAGCGTGTGCTATTTGTTGAGGTGGAACCCTTTCATCTTGAGCTGGGACCCTTTCATCTTGAGTTGGTTGCGCTTCGAGAGGATTCTGTTAAATTCAAAAATATCATAACAAATACCTAAATGTTGGAATAATATCATAAGAGGTATCTAAAGTTGAGCATAATTTCATAATTGGTACCTAATGGTTGAAATAATATCATAACAAGTACCGAAAATTGATAATAATTTCATAATTGGTACCTAATGGTTTGCATAATATCTAAACAGGTACCTAAACTATAACAAAATATCATTCAAATTACCTAAATGTCAGAATTTTAGAATAGAAACTAACCTCTTAGGGGTCATTCTTACAACTTCGTCTATTATGTCCTTCTTCCCCACATCTGCCACATCTCATGAGGACGTTGTATTTTAGTGCTTCGACTCCATCCTCATGTACACTAATCGGGGTGGCTTTCTTTCTGATCTTTCTTGGCCGACCACGCTGTCTCTTGGCTTGTGGTGGCTCTATCTCAATTCCATCAACAGAGTTCTTCGGCCAGTTATTCATCCCATTGATGGGAAATATGACATTCTCATACAGATTTACCATAGTTTGTAGGTATATCCATTTTTCAAGATTGCATGCAACACCAAGCATGCAAGGTATCCCACGAATTTGTCATAGTCGACAGGTGCACGTTCGAGCTTGTAATTTCACCACATACTGTCCCAGTGGCCTGGAAACCTGGTAAGCATCATCCCCATTTCAAATTGCTCGCCATGATCTTGCAGCTGTTAAATCAATATCAAGTCGCTCATTTATCACCGCAGGCACTGCATATTCATACGACTTTATCCTCTCCCCCTTATCTCTATCATTTGTAGTTGTTTTCTTCTGATTTCTTCGAGCATTACTATAATAGCTTTCTCTCAAGTCCAAACAATTTTGGAATTGAATGTCTTGCACATGTTGCTCACCAGTGTATCACACCGTATGTGCTCAGAGAAGAAAGCTTATACCCACATGTCTTTTGGTGCCATGCCGAGTAACTGATGATATGCTTGTGGATTAAGCACTTGCATAACATCCATCATTTGTTCGTATTGCTCCAACGTAGTACTTGATGCAATATCCCACATCATTTTCTTCATAAATTCTCCAGAAAATTTATTTCTGAAGTTGTCACAAAACCGATGCTCACTTTGGGGAAATTTCTCAGCAATTTCATTTCCCAATGTATGTACCTTCTTTTGGTAAGACATGAATACGTATCGAGTAGAGTTCGCTGATATATCCAAGTTGTGTTGAAGGTAATCAAAAAACCATTTCTACTGCTGGTAACTTTCTGCCTCCGCAACCGCCCATGCTATGGGCCACCACCCACTGTTGGGATCTATCCCGATGGCGGTGAACAGCTGGCCTTTGTATATTCCTCTTAGGAAACACGCATCCAGGAAAATAATTAGCCTACAGTACTGGCTCCAACCTCTTTTCAATGGCCCTAAGCAGCAATAGAACCTCATGAACGTCGGACCTGCACTCTCAGTCTTCCTATGATCCTCATACTTGATGTTAGCAGTGGATCCAGGGTGTGTCCGTATCATTGCATTCTTGTAATCGAACAATATTCTGTACCGACGGCCTGTCTTTGCGTAGATTCCTTCAAGTATTGTGTCTCGTGCACGATATGCCTTCATCCTACTAAGAGTGGATCCAAATTGCTCATCCACGGATTGCCTGATTACGTGCAACGAGATGTGTGGGTTGGATTTGATCTTCTCTGTGAAACGCTCAGCCAACCACTTTGCAGTGATCCACTTGTTCTCCTGCACCTCACAACAGGTATGCGCATGATCTCGTTGAAGGGTGGTCATAACATAGTCATCACTATTTAGTGCATCATTCCTACGCAAGTACAAAAACCAACCACACCCTTGACCGTGACATTTAATCCGCAACATCTTCCCATCATTCTTGAAAATATAAACTGATCTCTTGCTCATAACTGCATGCTGGTGTAGCACCCAATAAAAAATATTCTACCATCCAAAAACATCCCCAATTGTCCAAACTGGACAATCTTCTGTTAGCACGAATTGTAAGAAGACTCATTGTCTTGTTTATCTTATGCCTTCTTCATCAGAATCAACAACATCCATTAGGGCAGCATCTATTAAATCCCATAGCATGCTAGAGTCTTCTGCTCGCACATTCCCAGCCTTTGTTTTGTCAACAATAGGGGAGAACCTCATTGTGTAGAGGACAATTTTGAACAAAATCATCAAAAAATGGTACATAGTCCTCATCCTCCATAACTTTTCATTTTCCTTTATCTACTGGTAGGGTAACTATTGTCGCATAGTCCGTTTGAACAGGAGAAACTCCCCCATCCTCTTCCACAACTTTTCATTTTTCTTTGTCTAGTGGTGGGGTAACTGTTGTCGCATCCTCCGTTTCAACAACAGAAACTCCATCATCATCTTTCACAACCTTTCCTTTTCATTTTCCTTTATCTTATCAAACAACTATATGATTATCCACAAAATACTCAAATCAATAATCACAAACTATGTACTCAAAATCAGCCAGAATATCAAATATCAAACCAAGTACCTAAAGTCGGGCAGAATATCAAAACAAGTACCTAAAGTCGGCCAAAATATCATACCAGGTACCAATAGTGTAAATCACAGTAATAGTTAAATCACAAATTACGTACCCAAACGATCAAAAAATATCATAACATGTACCCAATATCTAAAATAAACTAATAAAAAATCGCAACTTTGGTACCTAGCCAGAGTCCCTCAAAATATCATAACATGTACCAATAGGAAACAAATAATCATAGATCACGTACCTAAACTTCTCCTAAATATCTTAACATGTACATAAAGGCTAAAACACATGAATATTTAATCATAAGTTAGACACCCAATTCATTAAAAAAAAATCATATGCAGTACCTCTTCAATCACTTGATCGTCCATATCAAGTGCATCATCAATCCCTTCCTTAGATTGAACAGCTTCAGCGATGGACGCAACATCAAATTCCCATCAAAATTCTTGCTTACATCAACCTTTGATGTTTATGCCGCGTCTTGCTTTTTTCACTCCATGTCTTTTTTCAAACTTCTCTCAAGAAATTCTTCGAACTCCATATCTTTCTCATACCACCCGATCTACAATGGTTCGATTTTTTTCTTCGGCTTCATTCTAGGCTTGGTTTCGGGCGAGGTATTCCAGGCTCCTCAATTTCTTCGATTATAACTCCGGAACTTGGTACTTGGTAGAAATCAGTAAAGTATTGTTCTTGATCGACCTTCAACTTCATTACAGCTTCACTGACTGTAATCTCCATGGAGTAGACGTGCATGAGCTTTCCTCCAGTTGCAGCCACATACAGGAACTTCTCCATATGCGACTCATCAACTAGGGGCCATAAAGGATGCTTTATTGTAGTCCCTACACATGCATGGTTATTTTCTGGCTTGTGATAGTAAAATTTACACACCATTTTCTTCTTGTACCCCAACGTCATCATCATATTTGAGAGGTCAAACAGTTTAAATCTTTCTACGGTGCATTCGTCCGCGTAATCAAATTTCTCCCCCAACATATCGATTGTTGTAAAGTATTCCACCATGGTGGATGGCAACAGTGAATAACCTGAGCCTACCCTATGTTTCAAAACGAAAAGACCGTCAGTCCGTAAATGATTGGAATCATTAAAGCCCAAAAAAATTAAGTAACTAGGTACACAAAAAATAAAATAAGAAACCACCCTTATTTCAATCAGAGCCCTAAATGACTAGAATCCAAAATTTGGGTCACATAATTACAAAATGAATGACACAATTTACCAAACTATCACATCACAACTCACGGGACCTGATATGAAATTTAGAGTTTAGGTACCAAATTTGAAATAAACCCTACATTACACAATCAAAAAAAAATATCATATTCAAGCAATGGGTTGAACAAACTGATGTTGGGTTCCTGAATCTCCCATGTCTCATCCTCCAAATTCACAAATTGTGCAGATATGAAATGGCTGGTGGTGTCAGGAGGGGGGCGGGGTTGCCCACGTTTTCACTTGGGAGCCATTTTCGATACCTTTCAGATGCATCGGTGTATAACGTCCGTGTAATTTGTGTGTGTACTTCACTTTTCGGATCAATGAAAAAGGTGTAATTGTTGTCGTGCTTGTAAAGTATGAAACAGTGAAAAAAATGGTGTTATGCATTGAATAAGAAGATGAAAAGATTACGAAGAGTCTCCCTTGTTGTCTCTAGTATGTGTCAGTGTAAAGTGAAAAGTTAAATAATAAAAAAATCATCATGTTTAATATAAAACAAAGCCAATAAATATAGCTTTGGAGGAGTGAGAAATATTAATAAAATCACTTCTTACATTGAACCACCCCCTATGTCACGTAATAATTAGAAAAACTGGCAGTTGTTACTTTTGTCAAATGATGGGCCAGACGTGGAAAAGTGGGAATTATGGAGTTACAATTATGTCCTTCCAGGCTCAAGGTCAGTTTCGGAAGAAAATTTAGGGCGAGATACATGAAATGTGAATTTTTTTAGTCTAAGGGTAGGTTTCGTGAGTTTTTCGAATCCAGATCACAAATTTACAACCTCCGTCTCTAGGGACTACTTATGAAGTTCTCTCTAATTTAAAATACATGAATAAATTATTTTTTAGAATAATAATCTAATAAATAATAAAAAACAAACAAACTATGGAAAATGAGAAAATGAAAATGAAAAAGAATGAAAAGAACAAAAATGTAATAAAAGATAAGGTAATGAAGTAAAATAGAAGGAAAAAAAAAAGAAAGGAAAGGAAAGAAAAGAAAAAGGCGACTGCCGCAGCCTCCTACAACACCGCCGGAAACCGGCTGCTGCCACCGCCGGTCACCCGTTCATCGCCGTGCGAGGGGTGCATGCCGCGGCTGTCGGCCGCCGCACGCCCCTCGCAGTGGCGCTTTATCGTACGTCTCCGCCGGAACGCAATCGACAACCGCTCACGCGGCCCTGTTGCTCATGCCCTTAAAAGAACTTTTATTTTAGTATTTGAGTTAAAAACACAATTTTATAATAAAAAAGTAGTAAGTATTGGTGCGACTATAATTATGTATAAACATATACGTAGAGACTATTAAGTATCGCCTTCAATTAGTAATTAAAAAATGCTTTTGTTTAATAAGATTGAAGTAATCAAAGTGCTAGGATAATTTTTGAACTAAAAATGTATAATTGAAGTCTTAATCAGTTATAATAAACAAGTAAGATGACGATCGAGCGGTAATTAAATTTAACTCTGTGTTATATATCTTTTGCAAGTCATAGCAACGTCCAAAGTCGTGTAAGTAAGCTTGAAAAGTTATTTTGTGTGATGATTTTTAGGGTGCGTTTGGGTAGAATGGATTTGGAATTGAATTGGAATTGTAATTCTATAGAATTGAATTTGAAGTTATAGAATTCTAATTCAAT
>JAYDZE010089713.1:0-24585 GCA_034509125.1 Monilaria moniliformis
GAATTGTCGTTGGAATTTAAAGCATTCAAACTTAGCCTATCAAGTCATTTATAAGTCCCCACTTCCACTATACTATTAGCTAGTATAGGGTAAGTAAAGGGTGTCGAACCCACAAGGAACGGGCATTCGTTATGCATTTTACTATACCTAAGAGGGGTTTGGCGATGCCGCCACGCCTTAAGTTGAGGATAAAGAGGAAATACAGAAATAAATAACTAAAATTGTGGGAACTTAAAATTGGAAACTGGAATTGAAACACTAAAACTAAAATTTAACTGAACACAAGCAGATTTTTATCCAACTAAACATTTCTAACAACTAGTTAAAGCAAGAAAGCAACAATAGTCAAACACCTATTTTTGGAAAATAAACAACACAACTTTTAAGAAACAGAAACTGTAAACTCCAAAAAGGGGAGGATGCAGAGACAGATTTTCAGGATATGAAAGCTACGGGAAAGAGGAACCAAACTGAAAATGCTACGAAAAAATGCAAGGAAACCAAAAGAAAAACTGCATCAACAACTCCATAAACTGAACTCTTCATCTGCAAACTGTAACTAAACCATTTCATTCAAGATTCAACACCTTTCTTTCTACAGATTTTATCAACAACAAAAAACACAAGACAAGGAACTAGAAAAATAACAAGATCAAAAGCCAATGAAGTTAGAAGCAAAACTATGAACTAGTTAATAACTTTATAAATGAAATCACCAACACAAGCCACGATTCAGTTCGAACATTCAACTAAACTTCATTAAAGACATGAAATAAGTAAATCCACATGATTCAAGGCTAAACTTCAACAACAAATTTCCACAAATTCGGAAGAAATCAAAAATTAGAAGAAAAGTTCAATCTTAAGCAATGTAATAGTAAATAAACTTCAACAAGCAACGACAAAATGATGTTTTCCTCTGCCTATCCCATAGTGGCAGAGGATTTCTTCTTCTCGAAAGGCTCCAAAAATGTGCAGGTGAAAAACTATGAAAAATGAGTGAAAGATGTGATGTGTAGTTCCTCCTTTTTTCTCTCTCTTCTTCTTGGCTTTTATAGGGAGGCTCCCCTCACTTCCAGCTAGGTTTTCCTCCTTTCAAGTCCACTTGGTTGGACATTTTTGCCCCTGAACGCAGCTGGTGGAGACACCTCACCAAAGTCTGCCTGGGACCACTTTTTCCTGCGCAGTATTCTGTTTCAGCTCGTCAAGCTGCCCAGCTCCACTTCGGCTTCTTCCACTTCGTCCACTTCTACTTCGGCTTCTTTTTTCCACTTCTACCTCGGCTTCGTTTTCCACTTCTACCTCAGCTTTGTTCACTTCTACTTCGGCTTTGTTTTTTCCGCACTTCCACTTTAGCTTCGTTTTCCACTTCTACCTCGGGTTTGTTTTTTTCGCACTTCCACTTCAGTTTCATCCACTTCAGCTTCTTCCACTTCAACTTTATCCACTTCAGCTTCATCCACTTCAGCTTCTTCCACTTCAGCTTCTTCCACTTCAGCTTCTGATCTTTCCTTACCTCAATTCCTGCAATAACCACCTTTTAGTGTAGATTTTATCCAATTTTTATCACACAATGGCCCCTAAATCCTAGCACAAATTGCTACTCATCACTTCCATTGGAAAATGGCTGGGGAAACATGGCAGGTGACTTGTGCAGTGGCTAAAACGGAAGTGAAAGTGGATGGGTGGACACTCACCGAGGAGATGCGGCGTGGGTAAGATCTTTCTCTTTGGTTTTTGTCATGATTCCGAATGTTGATTAGTTTCTGTTATGGTTGTTGGTGTTGATTGGTTTTTGTTGTGGTTGTCGATGGATTTTTGTGCTTGTTGGTGTTGATTGGTTTTTGTTATGCATTGTTGGTTCTAGTAATGTTGCTTGTTGGTTTAATCGATGATAGATGTATGACCATAGTGTTGAAATGATGAGATATTTATAGAAAATGAGATGCATTCTCTGATTGCATCTCTTGATTATATTTTTACCAAAATAATGTATCTTATGTGATAGCTAGTTTAAAAAAAAAAAACATACTGCATAATTTCATATCTAAAGCATAGTTTCATAGTTATTTCAAGCCTAAATCATGAGAAATCATGTCTACTCCATCATCGATGCACATCTTTTTGAGATATGTAATGCATTTTTCCTTCTTAAAGCTTCATTCGCAATATATGGAATTTTGTAGCTATTATGTCCTTGAACCTTCATCATCTCCACCATACAACTCTATAGATTTAAAAACATATTGTCAAGTGTTATAGGGCTTAACTCTTCAAATGATTTCACAACTGCACTAACTACTTCATCCATTGTCTTTCATGTTTTCTGCACTTTAGTGATTGTATAGTTTCATACCAGCCCAAGTCATTAACATCTGTGTCTTAAGAATTTGGTGGTTGTTACTTCAATGTGATATTGAAACTCGACTGTGTTGCAACAACCCTAAATTCTAAATCATGTCCAATTTGTGAGGCCTTGCATTGTCTTATTGTATAAAGATGTCCTTCGTAGCACCATCTGACCATCTAGATAAAATTGCTAGTAATGATCTACAAGGACAATAGTAAATGTACACATTCAATTCATACATTAGTAGATGCACATATCAAATGAATATTGTGGTACCTTAGTGATCAAGCTGTCCTTGATCACTTCCTTTGTGATGCTCTAAATTGCTTTAGTATCCATTGTCCCTGCTTCTATATTCTTGCTTCCTCTCCATTAAATAGAAATATGCTAATTTTGCCATTAAAAAACATTGTCCCATTGTCAATAAATACAGGTCTTGTGACAGCACACATAAACATGATTTTTTAAATAAACTTCTTACTTTTACATGTGCTATAAGGCTCTTCTTCTCCTGAATTTGATAATATTTAGGATTTTGTCTAGTTCTAAGGCCTCTAGGGAGAACCTCAAACTTAACAGCCAATTTTTAGCAGTTAAATTAGGCTGTATGGCCAATGTGTGGGCTCTAATCATGCCTATCTTCACCCTTCTTGCAATGGTTGACTTAGTGCATCCTGAACCAACTGCTGTCCTTCTTATTCTGCCTCTTTTTATGTAGTGTAGGCTTGACAATAAACTTAAATCTAGAACTAAACGTGTACATTTGTGTTTCTTACCACTCACTAACTGAATAGCTTTTCCTTCTTCTTGTTGATTTTTTATAATAGCCAAATATCGATATATGGTTCTTGATGATAGTGAAAACTTCTCTTCAATCTCCTTGAAGAAGCCTAGTTGTGGTTTACCATAATATCATGCTCCAAGGATGAATTAAATCACTTGATTAATCTTCTATGTTGTTGTTTCTTTCTTCTCACCATTTTTCAGTTTTCTTGGGTTGTTATAGTCTGCAAATTGATTGCAGTATATATTTACAGGCTTTTGTGCAACTTTGTGGCGCCATTTTCCAATTGGCTCCAAATTTGTAATACCGCCAATTACAATAAAATTTGACTTCAAATCCATTCATTTTTTAATCCAACTTATGTTCGACAATAGAGATCCATTATATTCGAGATTTGGACTTGAAAAACGTAAGTAAAAAACCACGAAGTGTAAAACTTGGATAAAAAAGATTTGCAAGTGTAATAAAATGAAATGAATAATTGAACAATCTACTTAAATCAAAAAATGAAGAACAAATGTTTACAAATCGAAAATCCTAAGTAAAAAGTCCCTAAATGTGTTGAATTTATTATAAATATTGTTTTAGGAAAATTGGAATAAAATAGCTAAATTAAATGAATTTTTCCATTTCTCTTTCATCATTAGTACATCCAACAACTTATTCTCTCTCTAATTGAACAACCTAAACAAAAGCTCCTAAAATTTTGTGCCATCCATCAAGTGTGACATCTTTCCCGAGACGCTAACAGTATTAAACACATGCTTTTGATTATTATGGATTACTTTTTTTTTATGATCTAATATATTACATAGTCCATGGCAAGTACATACTAGAGCATGGGGGAGAATATATCAATAGTGGAAAATTAAAACTTTTTCTTTAAGTCTAGACTCTTATATTGGGGATTAGTAGTAGTCGGATAACCTTCAACAGTAGTGTGCTTAATACTAATGAAAGGTTCAGTAATGGGTATACTTAACTATATAGTGATGTTAGTTACGAATCTTACTGAACGTTATATCATTAGATCCGTTGGACTGATAACTAACTTGGTGCGAAATGTGATGGTTTACAACTTGCCTTAGCAAAAGCCTTGTTTTACTGAAAACTCGATTTTACACTTAGTCAATGTTGACCAGATATTCAATGATAAACGACTACTGAAAGTTAACTTGAAAATTATGTTGCGGAGTGTATACTTATATTATGTGATGATAGTTCAATAACAAGTAATGTGAGATACTAAAACGTAAAGAGAGCAAGTATTTTTACGTGGTTTGAATAGTATTGCTGCTACATCCATGCACTGAGAACTTATCAGTCAATGCACTAATTGGAATTTCAACTTGCTTACTGGTGCTAGAACCCAGTACAAAAATTAAGCTTATCTACACTACAGATTAATTTAGCCAATTTCTTTTTTTTCTATTAGTCATGGTAACCTTGCTATCTCCTAGTCTTCTTCTTCTACACAAACTTTACAAGGTTTGAGTATAAGGGTATTGGCCCTTGGCAAGCATATACTGGTTTATAGGTGAAAACACACACCAATATTTGAATCTAAAAACTCTTTTGATAGCCCTTGATGTTTCTGTTGGTGAGTTAGTAGATGTTAGATAATGGTGCTTAGTGCTAAAGGTTTAGTACTACTCACTGTTAAGTTAATGGAAAGCTATAAGAGTAATAATAGTTATGAATAGTTTTAAAAGCTGAATCAGGAGATCAGTGGGACTAATAACTATCACAATATAAAAGTGGTGATTACAACTTGCCTTACTAAAAATCTTGTAAGAACACTTGGCCAATTTTACACTTTAGTCACTATTAAGAAACATTTCAATAGAAGATGTCTACTGAAAGTTTACACAAAGACTATGGTGTGAAGTACATACTTATGTTGTGTGATGGCATTTCAATAACACGCAATGTAAAGTGCTATACGATAAAGAACCCTAGTATTTTTACGTAGTTCTGGGTGTACAACTCATACATCCACGGACTGAGAACTTATTAATCAATGCACTAACATGGGATTACAACTTGCTTACAGGTGCAAGTGACCTATCACAAAATTAAGCTTACTGTTCTATGGCTTAACATAGCCGATTTCCTTATTGCTACAAGCAGCAGTAACCTTGCTAGTTTTAAACTTCTTTTTCTACGCAAACATTACAGGGTTTGTTTGAAGAGGATTTAATTAGTTTTTCAACTATGAACTAACTATTCCAACAAACAGGTTGTTCATATCTAGGCATAAATTTTTACAAGAGATTGCCTATAAGACTAAGAGAGTATTATTCCAACAAACAGTTTACTCATATCTGAGGAATCACTTAACACTTCGAGGATTCACTTCTTTGAAAACACTTTGTACTCTTGGTAATTGAAGAATCAATTAGATAGTGTTTTGGTCTTTGTTTTCTAATCAACTTCTATTTTTAGGATAGAATTTGTCGGGTAATTATAGGTGAGATTTTGAATAGTGAAGTTGGAAAAAGCACCACTCAAATCTATCAATTTTTCCTTTTGAAATATGCATGTTTCAACTCTGGCAAATCGCTTTTGGCTCTTGCAATGTTGTACCACTATAACTTTGTCTTTCTCGTACTTTTTCCTTGATTTTGGGATATATGCAGATCCTTTCTGTCACACGAGGTCAGTCATTTAACGTGTATATTGACCTCATATTTCTTCAGCATGAGAGACCTAGGGCTGACATCATGCTTCATCTTTCCTTAGTAGAGACACTCTGATCCTTCAATTCTCCAATCTTTGGTACTTCACTTTCATGTGCTGTCAGCACAACATTTATTCCTACTGCACATCTTCTAATGCTGAAATCTATATAAAGAAAAACTCTCCTTAACAATCGAGCAAATCTGGATTTACACAGTACGTCGATCTTTAGGTCTTGGTATCTAATCAAAAGATGTATTTTACTTAATAAATTTTCCCAACAATTTCCTCATTTTTGGTAATGTCAAAACCCATCTATTATATACTGAAAAACAACTATTGAGATACATTTGCCAAAAAATGAGGAATTGTTACCGGTGAAGGATGTCCTTCTCATTTGACGAAATATTTCTTATCTACAAAACAACTGTTAGTTTTAGACCATAAGATAAGAAGATTTACACATGCAATATGAGAAGTACAGAGCCTGGACAAAGAGAGATTATCATCAGGTTGAACTTTGAAACAAAATGAAGATTCTATTATGTAGGGTTACTGAGATATACATGAGAGTTGAAAAAATAAAGTTGTCCTATACAAACTATTACAAAACTTCATTTTCATTTAACATTTCCCTCTTGGTGCTACTTCTCTTGCTGCCACTTCATCTCCATTCACATCTTTTTTCCCTTTTGGCATTATCAAGGATGTTAGAGCGCAGAGATTGGTCGTTTTTTGTCTTCAAGAGCTTCGACAGCTGGCGAGAGATCCCAAATTTGTAGATCTTGCAATTTGAGCTCTTGATCCTGGGCTAGTATCTTAGCTTGGAGCTGAGAGATGGCAGCTTGAACATGTTGTTGCACCAGCTCTAGATTGCAATTTAGAATCTCCTGATTAATAACGGTAGTGTCGGTCAATCTTAGATTGACTTCTATCTTCTGCTCATACAGGGCGTGCTGAAAAACTACATTAGTCTCTTCGACTGCCTTCAGTTCTTCCTTGAGTAGGAACATAGCAGCAATTGTGTGCTCTTTTACCATCTCTGAAATTTAACTCAGATAAGACTGATCGATATTAGCGACTACTTGCAGCTGCTGGCAAAGATTCTTGATGTGTTTGTAAAAGGCTTTTTGGAAGTCACTTGGTAAAGAAGTTGTGGGCTTAGAAGAGCTTGGACGAGCTAAGCTGGGTTGAGTTGGATATTTGTGTTGAAGGGAGCTTTCTTGATGCATCGTGAGGTTTACTGGCGGGAGGGGAAAAACTGGTCAGCCTTCAATAACAACTTCTCGCTCAATTTCTGAAGTAGTAGAGGGAAATGGAGGGTTGTGGATGTTAGCAGAAGAAATTTGTTACTTCTGCTTTCTGCACAGAAACTCATTTTTGGCCTCTACAATTTTCTCTTCTACAAGAGAAAGTCTTGTTGTGACTTTCTTCGATTGACCCTATAGTTACCTCATCCTCTTGTTGGAAGCCCTTAAGGTAATGTCTCATAGGGCGTGTTCGAGGGAGAGAAGTTTGTTCAGTTATTGGTTTCAAGTGTATTTCTAAGGCAAACAAAACAACTTGCTTAGTTTTTATAAGGTATCTTCGGGGAATTATGAGAATTGGTCAAAGATAATCAAATGCCTTTTCACCATGCCCATGATCATGGCAGAGATCTTTGCCCTAATCTGGCCTTCTGTCCCTTTTGCAATGTTTTGGCTTCCTTGTCAAGGAGATTCAACATAAATCTCCCCTAATTGCATTTCTTTTGGGAGAGTATGACCACTATCAAACTCTTTGGGCATGACTAATTTAGTTGAAGGATAACACCATGCCCATGATAACCCGCTGGACAATGGCATGAAGGACCTTTTACTTTGGTTTTAGCTAGGCTTTAGGCACAGTGCCTTGATATGTTGAGAGAGAAATTTCCAGCATCGAGTTGATCTCTTCAAGTACTTCTTTTGTTGGAAGAGTGTCGGTGAGAAGGTCACATGTAGGGTAGAGAGTAAACATTCTCTATGCACTGGTCCAAGTTGATCTTGAACGACTCCATCTTGGTTTGCGCGCCTTCTTTTATGTAGGCCTCAAATCTAACAACATGCCGCCCTTCTCCCTGTTTGAGTAGGCATTTGTATGACATATCCATTTCTTTGTAGAGGATGATGTAGGGCTTATGAGAAATCAACTATTCAAGTCCTAGATTCCGGAACATGTTGAAGATTTCTTCACATCTTCGTCGGTGGTTCTAGAGACAGACGATGGGTTCGTGAAAGAAGTTTGATTCTGAGGAGGAGGCCATTTGGAAATTGAATAGATTTGTGATAGTAGTTGATTTAGAAGTTCTGTCATCAAGGAACAAATCAGCCTATCAAAGAATTAAATTATTTCCCACTTCCCAAAATACTATTTGATTAATATAGCGCAAGGCAGGTGTTGAACCCATGAGGAATGAAAATTTCTTTAAATGTTTTCTACAACCTAAAGGGGTTTGACAATGCCGCCAACTCATAAAGCATCCAGGCTACAATAAGAAAGAAACAACCTAGCTAAGAAAATGTAGAATGGTCAACTTACTATTTGAAGAAACAATATAATTGTTCTAGTTTCAACTGAAAAGTGCAGGGAGTTTCAGGTTCTAACTAAGGAAAAGGAGAAAATAAGTTGTAGCAAGTAGACAAAGACTTTAAAATGCAACCAAGTGCACAACACACTACTAACTCTATGTGAGACAAACAAGTTAAAAATATGCTCACCCAAGAACTTAAACAAACCATTTCATATAGCATAAGGGAGGTGAAGAGAAAATACATGCTCAACAAAGACTAAAACGAACCTTTCCTAGATAAACAAAGATGACTAAAACTATCAATGAGCTAATCCAAAAATACTTAACTATTCTTTGGAAACAAGAAAATCACGATTTAGATGGAACTCATGAGGATCAACGAGAAGCAAAATGAACCAAAATAGATCTGAAACATGAACAATTTAATGTAAAATATCTCAAAACTTAAGCTAGAGTTATTAACCAAGAACAAGAAATCTAACGGGCACTAAAATAAAACCAAAGAGCTACTTTGATCTAACTAAACACAAGTACCAGAGATTTAGGAAACTAAGTAATGGTGCAGCAAAATATCCAAATGTTTCAAGAACTAAATGAAGAGAAAAGTCTCCTAGAACAAGTAGGTGATGAAATAGTAGTCTTGTAGATCAAAAGCATAAAAAGTAAAACAAATCTTCATTCATCTGGCCTATCCTATATTGACTAATGTGGTGTTCTTCCCAAAAACTGACTCTGGTCTCCAGGTGTGAGAATGTGAATTGAGAGTCAAAAATTGTGAAGTGTGTAAGAGTGTGTAAAAGTGTATATGATTTCTCCCTTCTTCCTTCTTTTTCTATTGCGGCTAGGCCTCTTCTTCCAACTAGATTTTCTTTTATTCTCTCTTTTGAATAGACGTTTTCACCCTAACTCGCAGCTAAGTGTGCCAGCTCACTAACTCTGAAAAAATGACAACTATGTCTGTAGTGCAGCCCTGGTTCAACCTTCAGACTGGACCGCTTGATACTCCTTGGGCAGTTCGTATGCAAAACTTGATTTCCTGCTTCTTTTCATCCATTTTGTGTGCATTCTTTGTCTTTGTTTGCTCTTGCACTCCACTCTCATATTTTTGTCACCCCCTGCATAAAAAAAACCTATTAAGTGTATGTTTCGTCCCTTAAAAGCTTGAGTTGACCCCTAATTCCTAGCAACAAATGCGCCTTATCAATTTGACAGAGGGATTTATTTCAATTTGGTGGAGAACTTTGGAGAAGATATGAAGATCTCCGGGAGAAGGATTTGGAAAGGATTTTCGAGAACGTGCACCTGAAAATAAGGTGAACCGCCATTTATATTAGCGGGATACATGACGTGCACAAGCGCCTCGATTCCAAGTAGCGCCGGTTGATCTCCCCACACAGGGTACATCTATGAAAGATTGTCAATCGCTTATTCCAGTTGCGCCTTGAATAAAGTAAAAAGGTGGGTTCCATTTTTTATCTTCCTGCTACTTACTCTGCTAATTCTAAAAATTATTGAAGTGTTGTAAATAGGAGTATGATTCATATTGAAATTTCTTATAGATTAACTAACATCATAGTCAGTTGATACCATATGTAGTACTGACGTGCTTTAGTATTTGAATTAGAATTGATTACTCCTTGAATTAGTATATATCATTTCAACCTGTGTTCCATTAGTGATTATTACTTGTCTCCTCAGCGATGCATCACACTTCTAGGTTCATGAGCCCAAGTTCTGGCCCATGTCAAAAAGATCAAAAAACATTGTTTACTGCAGATAACATATCACACCCTCACCCTTCGATTAAAGTTATATGGGTTTTATTCTTCATCTTTTTCCTTCGTCTTTCTCTCTCCCTAAGATGCCATCTCCAACTGCCTCTATTTCTTCTCAAATTTTTTTCTCTTCTATCTATGTTTCTCCCTTCATTGAGAGTCTTCGCCATGCACGACTCTCACTCTATCCATTGAATTTTTCTTCCCTAAATTCATCGAAGATGGTAGGGAGAATAATTGATGGAGAGGAAAAAAATCCATGAATTAGGTCAAATTTTGGGGGGAGGGGGTCAGAGATGTCTTCTGTCTACGAAAATTGGAAGAAATTGGTGCAAATATTCTATGGTGACAAATCTATGGGGGGGTCAGATATGTTTTCAGTTTCTGCACTTTGACCTCTTCACTTGACAATGTGCCATTTGCCTTTGGTGACGAATCTCTTCCAAGGCACTGATGAGTGGCATGTGTGGCTAGTTTAGGGATCTATTTGAGCTTGAATGGAACACTATATCTATACTAATTAGGTGATATTAGGCAAGAAATGGGAAGAAACGAGAACAAAGGAAAAAGTGCTAAGGAATGAAGAAATTGGCCAAGGAATGCAACAAAAAGAGCAGAGTAGACGTTCAAGCTGGGTAGCTTGCCTTGCTGAAGCAGAACAAAACCATACTAGAAGTGGTCCTAGGCAGGTTTTTGTGAGGTATCGCCACTAGCAGCGCGGAGAGGCAATTTCGTCCATCCTAGGGGACCTAAAAGAAGAAACCTAGCTGAAGAATGGGGGATGACCAGCACTATAAGAAGAGAAGGGAGGAGAGAGAAGAGATCATCCATTCACACACCTATCACTCTATTTTTCCTCATATGCAAACTACCATTTTGGAATCATTTTTTTTGGGAAGCTCAACTCCTCTGCCACTATGGGTTAGGGCAGAGGAAAACACCAGCTTTGATTTGTTGTTTTTTTTAGGAAGTTTGCTACTATTTTATTGCTAGTTTTGCTTGGAAACCTTTAGTTAATCTTAGCTTGAGTTTTTGAGATCATTTTATTGGAAACATTGAAGATTTGGTTACATTTTCATGTTTGCAATCTACTTCAGCTTTTGTGTATGGTATTTAACGTTTGAATCCAGTTGTGTTTAGTATATTAAATCTTGGCATCCTTAGTTTATATGTCTAGTTAGGAGTCTTTTCTTTCTAAAATCATTATGTTATGTTTCTTGCTACTTCTCTTCAGTTTTTCTTGTTCTTTTATGTTGTTTGAACTCATTTTGAAGGGAGTGTTTTAGATCTGACTGAAAAATCTGTTTTACAACTTGTTGGTTAGTGTTTCTGTTGGGTTGTTTGATTTTTTTGTGAGTTAGTAGCTTGTTGTCTTTCTTGAGCTTTCCATTTTTCTGCCATTTTCAAACTATCTGCACCTCTGTTTTCTGTCAAATTGCCCTACCTGCACCTATGAATTCGTCCTTGCTGCCCAGCCTGTCTTTTTCCTGGTTTTGAGTCTACAATTTCTGCATTTTAAGAAAGTAACAAAGTTTAATACTTAAAATAGAAGTTGACTTGCTTATGTTCTTAGGTAGCAGTGTTGACAGAACCTTATTTTATGAAATCTAGGTAGTTGTGACTTGAATTTGTTAGTTAGAGTCTGGTAGTACTTTCCAATTCCAAATCCAATTAAATACAAACTAAAATCATTTTTGAGAAAAGTTTCAAAAAATTCAAAAATTCGGTTCAACCGGCCAGCGGTTTACGGTCAAACCGGTCGGTTTTTCCGGTTCACACTGGTTCAATTGTTGGACGGTTTTTATGATCGAACCGGACCGGACAACACACCGGTTCGCGGTTGAACCGGTTGGACCGGCCAGTTCAGTTCGGATTTTAAAACAATGGATCATATATTTGTCAAAATTCACATAATTAAACAATTTTTTATGTAATATAATTTTCATATTTTAAAAAATGACACGTAAGCATCCCGCGTGATTGACATTATGTGTGAATTTAAGGACTCACTCTCTATGTCTAGATGTTTGGAGAAATTGGCATTAGAGTTAAAAATTTTAAACCATTAGCAGTGAGTCGAGGTGGGGTCGGCTCTTTGACTTTCCAAACTGGCCCAACCTATGCCATCTGAACATCAGTCACGGCTCTAAAATATTTTATCCTCCATAAAAAGTATTTCATCTTTTCATACTCAGTTACCCACAAAAAATGTGTTATTTTTTTTATTGATATTTCTCTATTTATATCATGGACCTCTTTCTCTACTAATTTTCAAATAACTATAAAAATACGTATCGAATCAAAGAGATCTATTCTTTATGGACAAAGAGAATAATATTTTACAAACAGAAAAACTCTGGCGTGTGCGTGTCAAATCAGACCCAATATGTAATCCACCACCGCTTACACACACACAAGTTCTAGTTTTTCCAAATAAAGTAATATTTTTATGATGTTATAGATAAAAATGACAGTTGTTTTTCGTTATATATTTTTTAATCGAATAAAAGTAATTAATGTGTGAAATTGATTGTTATTCTAGATAAAATTGAAAGTTGTTCTGAAAATAATTCTTGTGAATGAAAGTGATAGTTTTAGACAAATAACAACTTTTTTTTAAATCTCTTGCCTCGACTTTAGTAAAGTGATTGTTATTTCGAACAACAATTGTGATACTTAAAAAGAAAAGCGATTGTCATTATAAATACAAGTGAATGAATTGGATTTGGTCGTAGAGATCCATCCATCCTCATGGAGCGCGCATAGAGGTGCGCATTTTGTACAAATTGTGAAGTATTTATTCATTCTAAATAAACGCTCTGATTGCATTGTATGGTAAGGTCAATATTAGACTACTACTATTGCTCGAAAAATAAAATAAAATATTAGCCTACTACTAAAGGACAATATATAAGTATCATTTTGTTCTTATCCAATTGGAAAATTTTCAATATACCCTATTCTAGTATTTATTTATTTGTTTTTGTCAACACATGCACACCAGTATGGTTTTAATCGTAAATAGTTAGAATATGATAAAGCGTGTGAAACATTCTTTTGGACTGGCGTTGAATAGAAATTCAACGCACGAATATATTATATTAAGATAAAATAATTATTGCCAGATAAAAGCTTTCCACCATGCACTGACATATACGCAATACGTTCAAATTAGATAATATTGGAAGAAATAAGAACCTACGACCTTCAATTACATCATAGACACACTATCTGGGACAGATGGAGAAAAATATTTTGAGGGAGTTAGATCACCCACAATGCGGAATACGTGACGCGTTGTGGTTCGTCCCAAGGGACGAGTTGCTCGATATGAATGGGAAAAGCTAAGGGTTGTTTCGTCAAATTTTTTCCACTTTGTTTATATTTAAAAATATTAGTTTAAATACAAAACTGTAACCTAATCTAGTGGCAGTGGCGGATCTAGAACTGACAAATAGAGGACGCGAAATTAGTTGCAGTAAACTAAATTATTCAGTCATCTTTTTTTTTTGGGACAGGCCGACAGCTAACGGAGGGGGCGACCATGGTAGTTTTTCGGCCAGGGTATTAGGAAATTGTCCGCCGGGGGATCGGCCACCCCCTCCCAACCCCCCTATATCCGCCGTTGTCTAGTGGTAATATATATAATTTGGAAGCACAAGGTGCTGGCTTTCATCTCTTTGTAATTTAAGCCCAATTTCTTCGCTTTTTTATAGTTTTTTTTTTGGTTTTTTATTTCGCCTTTTTTGTTTATTTTATTTTCTCCTTATTCTTTATTTTTTTCCCGTTTATTTTCATTCACATTCAATTATGTTGGTTTTTATATCGTTTTTGCATTTTTTTATTATATAATTTTAGAATTTTAATTATATTAATTTTAATGAAATTCATATTTTTAATCAAATCAAAAATTCAATCTAATTAGAATATATAAGAAATTTTATTTCATCTTTTGTGCTTTTTTTTTAATTATATAATTTTAGAATTGTAATTATGTTAATTTTTAATGAAATTTGTATTTTTATTTATATCAAAAATTAAAAAATAAGAAATGAATTATATAATTTTAGAATTTTTAATTATGTAATACTATGATTTTTAATTATGTAATTTTAATTATTTGAAAGAAATTCGTATATTTTATTAAATCAAAAAAATTAATTTAATTAGAATATATAATAAATATAAGAAATAAGTAATGAATAAAAAGTTAATAAATGAGATCTATAAATTGTGCGAGGGAAGAGATAGTTAAAGAGATATGAATGTGAGTGTTCTCTTAATAAGAGATTGGATAAAAAATGTCGTGAAGTCTATAACTAGTTGATGAATAGTGCAAGAGAAGAGATGGTTAAAAGACAACATTGTGGATGACCTTAAAATAAAATTTTCTAACTACAAAAGGTGCTAAAATATAAGACAATTTCAAATAATACATAATATAAGTTTGAAAAGAGTAAGAAAAAATTTGGTTGTCCTAGCACCAACCATGTCCGCAGCTGCTCTCCACTAATTAAATCCATAAATTACAATAATTTTCTTTCTCATCAGTCTTGTTTGGCGCCAAACAACGGTTGACAATAAATTTTTGATCTATTATTTTGGAATTATATTCTCATATCATTTTCATTAATAATATTAAAATAGAAGACGAAACACGAGAGGGATTGGAATTGTGGTGTTGACATAGATGATAGCATTTTCCAAGGATGCCAAACCCAACACTGAAAGTCACAAAAAGTAGGCAAAAAAATGAGAGAAAAGATAAGCTCCAATTCAGTCATCCCACTAACCCACCACCTTCCACAAACCATAGTCTTGATGCAAATCATCGCAGTTTTACCACCCAATTCAATCCCATCACTCATCACAATTCACAACACTACAAAATAGAACTCTCTTTAAAAAAAACACAAAATATATAAATAAATATCCAATCTTTATGCAAGTTTTGTCAAAAATCTCATCCCACATTCCCAGACCCAGAAAAACAATGGCAAAAGATTGTAATCCTAGTATACCCACGTCCCATCTCTATCCCTCCCTCTCTCCACCACTTGCTACGTATATTTCATTTCAAGATTTCAACCAATAATGGAGAGAAATGAAATGATGAATCTCTGAAGAGAAAGAGTGAGAGAAGAGGCTGATTGTGGAGGTTCAGAGCTCAGCACTCAGAGAGAAACAGTCACATGGACCACATTTGGCTACTTTTTGTTAAATTTTGTAGTTGACCCTTTTAATTCTCTCCTGCTTTAGATTGTGACTTTCATGGTTCATCTCCTGCTTCTTGCCTTGTCAATCAATCAACTTTTTTTCTTTTCTCTCTCTTTTATGTGATAGCCCTTCTCCTCTCCTTATAGAGAGCCTTATCTCTTTTAGCACTTATTTATATGGATATTTAATTCCACATTTTCTTGAACTGTAATTGGCTCGAGTTTTTCTTTCCCTTTTCAGTTTCTTGAGCTTTCTTCTTGCTTTATGGCTCACAAGATCGTGAACTATTGCTTCTTATTTTTTTCTTTTTTTTTTTCTTCCTATTCTTGGATCATGTTTTCCAGTGATCACTATGAAGCAATGTAGGGCACTATCTATTATTGAATTCTTGTGAGATTATTTAGCTGGATTTCTATCTGTAAGTAATCTTAACATATGCTCATTGTCTTTCTTGATTTTTTTTTTTTCTATTTTATATTTTTGACATGTTGAAAGCCACCATCACATTCAGCTTTATTCGTTGGTGTTTTTCTTAGTTACTTGAGTTTCTCTGTTTGTTTTGTTTTGTTCCCTCTTTTTCCAGTAATGGGAGGAAACAAGATTTTGCATTTGACAATAATGTTTTACTGCATCGTTGTTTTTGTCCAATCGCTGAATGAAGAGGGAACTATTCTTTTGGAATTCAAGAATTCCCTTACTGATCCTTACCTCAATCTCCAAAACTGGAATTCTATAGATTCCAATCCTTGCAACTGGACAGGCATAAATTGTAGCTCAAAAAATAACATTAAGGTTGTTGTCTCTGTGAATCTTAGTGGCTTCAATTTGTCTGGCAATTTGTCTTCTGCCATTTGCAAACTTTCACACCTAACTATGTTGAATGTCTCCAGAAACTTCATTTCTGGCCCAATCCCTTTTGATTTCAACTGCTTTCAAAATCTCCAAGTCTTAGACCTCTGCACAAATAGGCTCCATTGTGAGTTCCCATCTCAGCTCTGCAACATCACATCCCTCAGAGAGATGTATCTGTGTGAGAACTATCTGTTTGGAGGTATCCCTAATGGGATTGGAAATCTAGCCTCCCTTGAGGAGCTTGTGATATACAGTAACAACATAACGGGCGAGATCCCATCGTCCATAGGCCAGTTGAAGAGCCTTAGGATCATCAGGGCTGGCAGGAACTTGCTGTCTGGCCCTCTCCCTGTTGAGATTAGTGAATGTGAAAGTTTAGCAATGTTAGGTTTAGCAGAGAATAAGCTAGAGGGCCCTTTCCCTTCTCAGCTGCAAAGCCTTAAGTTTCTCACCACTGTGATTCTTTGGAACAATCTGTTTAGTGGTGAGATCCCTCCTGACATAGGCAACTTCACTAGTTTGGAGCTGCTAGCCATGAATGGGAATCAGTTGACAGGACCCCTCCCGAAAGAAATCGGGAAACTAGCCGAGTTAAAGAGGCTCTACCTTTACACAAACCAGTTGAATGGAAGCATTCCAGTTGAGCTAACAAATTGTTCAAATGCAGTTGAGATTGATCTCTCTGAGAATCGCCTCACGGGGCCCATCCCGAGGGAGTTAGCTCGAGTATCCAAGCTTCAGTTGCTTTATCTCTTTGAGAACCACCTTGAGGGAGAGATTCCCATTGAGCTAGGGCAATTGCAGCAGTTGAGAAGGCTGGATCTGTCCATAAATAACTTAACCGGTTCGATTCCTTTAGAGTTTCAAAACCTCCCATTCCTGAAGGACATTCAGCTCTTCAACAATCATCTCACTGGTGTCATCCCTCCACTTCTTGGATACAAATCCAACATCTCAATCATTAACATTTCCAAGAATAATCTCCTAGGCAGCATACCTCCACATATATGTCAATCTCAGAAGTTGAATTTTCTTAGCCTCGGATCCAACCTGTTGTCTGGAAACATTCCGCATGGCCTAAAAACCTGTACATCACTTGAGCAGCTAATGTTAGGAGACAACTTACTCACCGGAAGCCTCTCTGTTGAGTATACCAAACTTCAAAACCTTTCAGCTCTCGAGCTCCACCAAAACCGGTTCTCGGGGCTTATCCCCCCGGAAGTTGGAAACTTTAGGAACATAGAGAGGCTCCTGCTGTCACACAACAATTTCATTGGCCATATTCCTCCCGAGATAGGGAACCTTGTGAAGCTCGCTGCATTCAACGTCTCTTTCAACAGGTTGATTGGTAGTATTCCTCAAGAGTTGGGAAATTGTATAAAGCTAGAGAGGCTTGATCTTAGCAGCAATTGGTTTACTGGCCCTGTTCCAGACAAACTAGGCATGCTAGTGAAACTGGAGTTGCTCAAGTTATCCGATAACAGATTGACAGGTCCGATTCCCGGAAGCTTAGGTGGTCTAGTGAGACTAACTGAACTGCAAATGGGAGGAAACTCATTTTCAGGGAGCATTCCTGTTGAGCTAAGCCAACTTACTGCTCTTCAGATTGCCCTAAATATGAGTCACAACAATATTAGCGGCTTGATCCCGAGCAGCCTCGGGAGCCTGCAGATGCTCGAGTTTCTTTATTTGAACGACAACGAGCTTAGTGGTGAAATCCCTACCTCCATAGGGGGACTGAGGAGCCTCATCCAATGCAACCTCTCTAACAACCATCTAGTCGGAGTGGTGCCTAACACCCCGACTTTCCAGAAGATGGATGCTAGTAACTTCGGTGGGAACAACGGACTATGCGTGCTAGGTATAAACCATTGCCATTCAGATCCAAGCCCATCTGCTCCAAACAGGAGCTGGTTCAAAGATGGTTCAGCAAAAGAAAAAATAGTCAGCATCGTTTCCTTCTGTGTTGGTATCATCTCCTTAGCTTTCATCATGGTGGTTTGCTGGATAATGAGGCGGCCGGGGCCTTCCTTCGCCTCACTTGAGGACCAAATCAGAGATGATGACTTGGATAGCTATTACTTCCCCAAGCAAGGCTTCAACTATCAGGACCTTGTGGAAGCCACGGGGAATTTCTCCGAAGCAGCAGTTGTTGGAAAAGGGGCCTGTGGTGTAGTCTACAAGGCCGTCATGGCTGATGGTGAGGTCATTGCAGTTAAGAAGCTGAAGTCCCGTGAAGAAGACGGCAACAGCTTCCGCGCTGAGATATCAACTCTAGGGACTATTAGGCACAAGAACATTGTCAAACTGTATGGTTTCTGTTACCACCAGGACAGCAATCTCATCTTGTATCACTACATGCCCAACGGAAGCCTTGGCGAAATACTCCACGGAGACGACACAGCGACTATGCTGGACTGGAACGCGCGCTACAGAATTGCTCTCGGTGCTGCAGAGGGCCTCTGTTATCTGCACTACGACTGCAAGCCCCAAATCATACACCGCGACATCAAATCCAATAACATCTTGCTGGATGAATATTTTGAGGCGCATGTTGGAGATTTTGGCTTGGCTAAGTTGATGGACTTCCCCTACTCCAAATCCATGTCTGCTGTAGCAGGATCATATGGATACATTGCTCCTGGTAAAATAATTTTCCAATATTTGTCAAATTTTAGCATATATCATAATCTTAACTTGTTTCACGCCTGTCTCAGAATATGCTTACACAATGAAGGTGACTGAGAAGTGTGATATCTACAGTTTTGGAGTTGTTCTATTAGAGCTAGTCACGGGGAAGTCTCCGGTACAACCACTAGAGCAAGGTGGCGACCTAGTGACGTGGGTGAGGAGGTCAATGCACAAGCTAGACACGGCGTCTGAGATATTTGATCAGCGTATTGATCTCAGTGCCAAAAGGACTACCAATGAGATGTCCTTGGTTCTCAAGATCGCATTGTTCTGCACCAGCACGTCGCCTCTTAATAGGCCGACTATGAGGCAGGTGATCGCCATGCTCGTTGATGCTAGAGAAGGAGCGACGAATTCAGTCCCATCTCCAACATCAGAAACTCCTCTAGATGGAGACGATTTTGGTTAAGATACCTTTCTTTAGCAATGCGTATGTTTTTCTATCATCTTGTAGTTGAAAATACTGAATAATAGCTAGTATTGGAAGAGTTTGATTTTTGTTACTTATTGGATTTTATTTTTCTTGATATAGGGGAGAAGATTTCACTTTGATTCCTACTGTTCTTGGAAGAAGCTGGGATTGTAGGAGGCTGCCACTCTGATATTGAATTGTAAAGCTGGATTACTAGCTAGAATCTGATTCCTTGCTAATAATAACTTGAATCATTAGTTCCTCATACGATTTATACTAACAACACCACAGGTTTATCTGCTATTGATGTATATCAATTTAAGTTCATGTTACAAGCAGATAGATTACTAGCATTTATACAGCTGCTGTGGATTAATAGATTCTAATTCCAACTCTAATTGCTCCTCTCATGTTACTTGTCCTCTTTTGAACTCCTAATTAACCCCTTAGTATTATTAATATACTAATTATGTGTGCGTATGTATACAATGTGAATGTTATTTATATTATAAATCAAGAAAATATAAATTTGGAGAGAAAAAAACTAAGACAAGAGTTTCTGAGATTCAAATGATGCATATATTGCTTGGGGTTCAGTACAAACTTTTGTAATACTTAGTTTTTGAGTCCAAATCAATAAAAAGATAAAACAATTAGTAATTTGTTACTTGTAAAAACACTAGAATTGCAACACCGTCTTTCATTTTTTTTTTCTTTTCTCAGTGACTAGCATGCTCTCTTAGTCGTGACCCTGCATAAGGGTCACCCAACCAAAGACAAAAGTAATAGAAATTAAAATTATATGGAAAATCAATTTTTTTTCATATTCGAGGTGGTCATCCATTGCAGGTTAAATTAATGTGCACTTTATTATTGGTCAATTAAGATTTTCTCTTAGATAAAACATAATCAAATTGTATAATAGATAATTTTTATGAAGAAATTATAAAAATTATATTAAAATTTGTATTGATTTTTTTCTCTCTATAAATAGAACCTAATTTTCCTATATGCTCACAAACAAACTAAATCTCTCTTTTTTTCACAAATTCACATTCTCTTAGTTTTTTCTCTTATGGATCCACATCATCTTCTCAATTGTTTCTATCAAATTTCCCAAAATCATCCAAATTTGCAACATTTTCATTGGTTATTGAGTAAAGGATTAATTATAATGCATGATCATATTTATTTTTAATATGATTATAAACAAAAAAAAACATTCTAAATGAATTCGTATTGTGTTTAAATAAAACAGAAAATAATTATAAAAAATAGATGGTTAAAAATAAAGAAAAACAAAATATGTTAGGCTAAGGTTTTTTTGAATTACAACTTACACCCACATATTCGAAATGACTAAAACATTCGACCAATTGATCAAAATGGAAATAGTTTACCAACTAAATTGTGCTTCATCGTCAAATATATCAAGCTAAGTTAGTGTCACTAATGAGAGTATGAATTATACTAGGTTAGAAATTATATAAATGGATAAGAGAAAAATTAAATATTTTATTATAAAAATAGAGTTAAATTGGATTAGATGAGTATCACGACAGTGGATACTTTATAAGCCTTGTGCCCTTTCTTCAGGTCCCGAACTTACTTTCAACCAAAAGCAAAACAAAAACAAAACAAATGTTGTTAAAACCACTACCAAATTTCAATCTCAGTATTTTTCATTTTTAAATAAAAACCAGCCTTCCGCTTTGGTAGCGACGGCTGAACACTTCTCTCTGCCTACAATTTCATCCAAAAACAATGTCCGGTGAAATGACAGAAAGAGAGTGTGCACAATAAGTAGTTACTAGTTAGGCCCAAAAACACCACCAAGAAACTGCGACAATCATCAATCATACAAGAGAAGCAACCACTTCGGTTACTCCGTCCCGGGTGCGGGCGCGGGTGCAGTTGCAGGCTCGGATTTCCTTCTCTTGGGCTCGTTCTCGACCAGTTGCAATGAAAAATTTAGGTCCTGATCACAAGCGTTTCTCAAGGCAGACAGATTCTCGGATTCCACTCTATCTTGTTGATCATCATGATGCATAGCGGGCTTCCCGTTGTAGCTGGGTATGAATTGATGCTCAAAATTTGGACCTGTGTTCACCCCATCTTCCAAATCAAATACACTGCCTTCTTTGGGAGACGAATTTATATCTGGCCCGACTGCACCGTCCTCCAAGGGGATGTGTTGGATGTGGAGACCAAGAGGTTCAGATTTGTCCTTGGGGAGCATCATATCAGGAGGAGACGAGTCCCCTGCAGTTGAACCAACCACTGTCATGGAAGCGGCTCTTTGTTCTTGAACTGCAACTATAGAGATGCAAAGACAATAAAAGATTAAGATGACATAAATTACTCAATACTCTCAACTTTTAGCATTTGAATCATTGAAAATGAGAAACATTATAACTGTCAACAATTTTATTACCTATCAAATTAACATATGAAGTTTGGTAGCTAGAGCAAATCCAAATTGACAATAACAATAAAATCTGAGTGTATGTTAATCAGACAAACATACTAATAATGATTCACTACATTATATATCAAAAAATATACAGAAATGTCATATATTGTCAGCATAGTTCATCTCAAATTCAAGCTCAAGCTAAATTCTGCTGAAACATGAAGACACCAAGCACGCAGAAAATATTTTCACCTGAGCTCAAGTTTGAGCCCAACTATATAAGCTTGACAAGCTGAATCTCAATTTTTGAAGTGAGCTCGAGCATCAAGACTATTTGACCCCTTATTAATAGCCTCAACTAATATAGGGAGTATGTCATAGAACAATAAAGCCCTGCATTGTCATGTGAAGATGGAAATATTCATAGCAATAGGACAGTGCTACTTTTTTAGTTTCGTAAGTGATGCTAAAGGTGTCACATAAGAAAGTTCAAACAAAAGAATACCAACCTCTTAGTGCTTCATCTGCAGTGATCAGATCAAGTTCGAGGAAATTGAGAAGGCGCCCAAGATCAACGCCACTAGTCCAATTTTCTGGAGGTTGGCCAACTTTTAGCTTAAGACGGCCCCTATTGGCAGTTCCACCCCAGATTATCCCGATTGGTCGTGCTTTCTCACCACCATTATCACCCTTCATTATGATGAGACTTCCGCTGTCCCCTTCAAGATCAAATGTTTGTTGGTTCTCACCAACAACTAGAAAATCAGTCAAAAAACATATCCCTTTTTCATCATTGTACTCGAGAGCGTATGCCAACACAGTTCCAGTAGTCAAACCAGAACTTCTTCCAACCTTCATCACTTGCTTTCCTACAAGACTATCAATTGGGGATTGTAAGTCAATGGTTTTGACATTTCCAATCTCTCCTATCCCTTTCACAAATGTAGTTACAGAGCTCATGTCAAAATCATCTGTGAATGGTATAAAGGCACCATCTGCTCTTACAAATGTCTCTGCATAAATTCAGAATTGCATCATTCAGTTAACTCAGAGCTTAGAAATAACACCTCAAATTATGAGGGGTAGTCAAGTTCAGGCGGTAAATGGAAGAAGGGAGAAGGAAAGACCAACAAGACAGCAATATAATCCCATCATACAGCAGCAGCAAACGGAATTATGGATCCAACATCCATATTTAAAACATTCGGCTCCATCTCATTCAAATGTTGCCAGGTCTAAACATGTAGTATATACTAAAACTGAAAGAGAAACCACTTGCCACAGGGGGGGTTCTACGTCTTTCTTATTAAAAATTTCCCCTCCTAAAACCATCTTGCCAAATGTCATCTTCTAGTGTATTTTACCAAAAGTATTATCATTGGCTACACTATATGTTTTTCAACATAAACTATATTAAACAAATTTCAACATTAGACAGATACATATTAATCAATTCAAATCTATCTTCTTAAATTCCTTTAAAGAAAATCTATCTTCTTAAACTTAATTATTATTTGAATTAAATAATTTTATTAGTTCAGTAACTTGAACTTGATTAATTAATAACTTACATTTCACTTTGTATTATGTAAACCACTTTTTTCTAATTAATCATATAGTATATCTATTCTTCTAACTGAATGGGATCGGACCTAGCAAATAAATACAAAATATTTAACCTGGATTAATGCCAGCAAATATCCCAAACCATAAATCGTCTCTGATGAATGAAGTTGCTCTCTCAACTGCACCAAGATAAACCCCAGGTCCAAGGGTTGGTGGTAAAGGATGAAACATTTTCTGATTTGGGTAATCTAGATCAACTGCAACATGGCGATTTGTGAGAAAACCAACTTGTCTACTGCCTGTTTGACTCCTCACAATAGCACCTAAGGTTCCATATGTCTCCTGGTTTGCAACCTGATGATGGAAATTGTGGTGATGCGGAATTAGTGCCTTAGTGGAAAGAATGAACATGAAAGATCAATTTAACATTGTCCGAAAGTTGACATAGAAATAGAAAAGATGTAGACTTATAAAGATGCCAAAGAGAAAGATGGTCAAACACAGAAAGTTTCCAACCTCGAATCCTTGATTAAGATTTTATTAACATTAGGTGCACAAAAAACATTCACAGCCACAAACAAAATCGTGCAACCGCAAGTTTCCAATAAGAAATATTCTTGTTGGTGGAACTTCGAAGTATGTTCCTTGATATCCAAACTCAATGGTCCCCTCCCCACCCACCCTCCTTTCCTGAGAGTTTTAAATCACTCTTAAATTTGTAACATAGAGTTTTTTTTCAATTGATTGACTTAAAGAGTTCACCAACAAGTTTAAATTCTTAAATGCATAAGAAAGAAACACCTCCATATGTTTGTTGACAGAAACCATGAATAATTCAATGGAAATATCCATAATGAAATTTGGCATGCTTCTATTTTACAGTTATTCCTTTATTTTAAGGAAAAAAAAAAAGAGAAAAAAAAAAGAGGGGGAGACAGAAACAGAAAGTTGTCATTTTAATACTAGAATAGCATCCTCCTAGTGAGGTAATGTCAAGTGGAAGAGAGTCTCTGTGTACCTGAGAGCCAGAACCAATACAGGGGTCACTCCCACGCAGATCATCAACAATCTCAGTATATAATTGTTCTTTAGGTGTAGGCTCCGGCGCACCAAAATAAGAAAATTCCACCACATCCACATCACACCAGATGCCCCCTGGTCCCTGAAGAGAGAAATGTATCGTTTAAGTATCAAAAATTTGAGATAACACTCAGAAAGTAACACTTCACCATCCATCCCACCCCAATCCCCCCCCCCCCCAACTCAAAGAAGAACTAAGGTTAGCAAGTAGAGGA
>JAYDZE010089824.1:0-24585 GCA_034509125.1 Monilaria moniliformis
TATATATAAATTCGGTTTTTTTATTTTTTTTTGGTTTATAGTATATCCGAACTGAACCGAACCGAACTTGATAAATCAAAACCGAACCAAACCGAAATCCGGAAAAAATCGAACCAAATTTTAAATTTTGATTTGGTTCAGTTTGGATATTCGGATTTCGGGTATTTTGCTCACCCCTATTTTCACTACAACAAATTAATAAAGTTGACAAAGTTTTTATTTAAAAAAAAAAAAAAGAGCGGTCAAAGTTGGGCCTGATAGACCAGCAGAACTCAGCTCAAAAATTGATGGGCTGAACTATATATTTGCAGGCCCAATAAATATGCAAGATATATATTTAAAAAATAAAATGAAATGAAAATGCAGATGCTACATATTATCAAATGAGTGGTAGGCAAAGTTGAGCTGCCATATGAAGTGGCTGGCATTTCCCCAATTTTCCCTCCCACCGCCCAAATCGCCCCTACCGCCGCCACCTTGAACCCGCCACTCAGTTTTCCTGCCTGCCGGCAATCTTATCCCCTTAATTTCATCAATAAGCTACCGGCATATTCCTCCTCGTACCGTCGGCAGATGGCGGCGACGGCGATCGGCGAGAGCGCGGCGTCTTCTTCTCCAGCGGTGATTAGGCTGGAACCAATTGAAGCAACTCCGGAGAGCTTCCGAGAATTCGGGCAAGTGATCGAGGCGTCGCCGGACGGCGATGAGTTCGGGCCCCTCGACGCGCAGCTCGACCTTTCCCGTGGCATTCCCAGGTCTTTCTCTCTCCTCTCTCTCTCTCTCATTGAATTTATTTAATTGTCTGCAGAAATATTTGATGCTATGATGTGATCTATTTATGGTAATCCCAAGGAGTGGAAATCATGTTATAAATGAAAGTTGTGTTTGTATACCTTAAATTTTGGGAGACATTATTATTAAATATAAATTTGAGTGAATATGTAACATGAAATATAATAGGAAACCAAACTAAGCCTAAAGATCAAACTATTTGATTCTTTCAAAACCTATTTGTGTCCTTTATATATAATTATAATCTACAAACGAAGGTCTAATAATTCAACTTTTTTGGCATGGATTCTGCTTGATCAGGTTCTACATCATGCATCTGGAGGACAGGCCTCTCCGGTTCTCGACGATCACACACCACGCGAGCGTGACCCAATGCCTAGGCTCCATCGGGGGCCATGTCTGGTACCTTGGAGTCGCGAGGCCGTCTCTCGTCAATCCAGGCGAAACCAGAGCAGAGGACATGGTGAAATCACGCTGCGGTCACTCCTACGCCCCTCCGGCCGTTGATGGCGTGCGCATCTTCAAGGTCTCAGGTCCCAAGTTCCTGAAGCTAGACCGTGGCACGTGGCACGCCGGGCCATTGTTTCTTGAGAAGGCGATGGATTTCTATAACTTGGAGCTGAGCAACACCAATGTAAGCACCTAGCTAGTGTGTGTGTGTGTGTTTTTTTAAAGTGTATCGATAATGGTTCTCCATTTTTTCCTTCGTGACTCGAACCTCCAACAAACTGGTTGGAAATGAATCGTCTTATCAACTGAGTTGCATTTTGTTTTCTAAGTGTGTTTGCCTTGGCTTATTGCTTAGGATTAATGCATTTTTTTATTGATTTGGAGAACGTAATTGTGTGGTTTGTTGATGTGCAGGTGGTTGATCATACAACGCATGATTTTGTAAGGAAGAATAACGTAGTCTTCGTGTTTGATGAGTAGCCAGTTTCTTCAATCAAAACCAGCGATTTCTGCTCGGAGAGACGAAGCATGAGCCGTTGATTTGTTTTCGTGTATGTAATGTGGCCATGAATTTCGAGCCATGGCCCATTGCACTTTTACAATCTACTACTGAAATAAATATATCATCCCATGCTCTGTTTACGTGCTATTGATCTCTCTCTCTCTCCCCCTCCTATATACTTCAGAATATTTTTATCTTTATACTCTCTGTCTATAAAAAAAATTGTCATATGACCGACAGCACGAATTTTAATAAAATTCCTAGTAGTGTGACTAGAATAAAGGTCTCACTTTAAATATATAGCGAGTATTATAAATTGTGTGAACTCTATTACTATAAAGAGAAAGTGACAAGTTTTTTATGGAAGAACCGAAAAGAAAATTAGGACAACTTTTTTGAAGACGAATGGAGTAATAAATTTTAAATAAATATATATTGTAGGGATAGTTTCATAATCTAATACCACATACATAGGGTCCTATAGAAAATGGTTTAATATTTATACTAGAACTCTTTTTAAAAATAAAAATTATAGTGCAATAAATTATACTCTCTGTCTACGAGAAATTTGCCATGGTTCCAATTTCGGTCCATCCACATAGTATTTGCCACTGTAGGGTACGCACAACTTACAATATTTTTACCACACATTTAAAAGAGAACCCATAAACGAATTATGAAAGAATCAAAATTGTTCGAGCTGTGAATTTACATATATCTCAAAGGTCCAAAGTTCAGGCCATAAGGTAATAATAACCCGTAAAGAAATGAGGTCAGAGAGGCAAAACTTCCAAAGGAAACGACAGGAGGAAGCCAAGTATCTGCAGCGGCACCTGTTCATACTCGGACCCTGTTCCCAAATCTACACAACAGAAGCAAGGCTCAAACTTACGGGCGTAGTGCCGGATTTGTGCGTAAACAAGAAGCATGCTTCACTAAATGCTGTCATGAATAAGACTAATAGGTTCCTATTATAGCCAGCTACAACTCAGATAAGCTAAAATTTCAATCCATGTAGCTATATTCTACAGGGGTTTTGAAGGATGATTATTCATACAAACTTATATTAGATAATTTTGAATTATTCAGACAAGTGTAACATCTTGAAACTCGAAACACTGAATTTCTACGAGATTGCAATGGAGAGAAGCATCCTTACCACCTATCAAGCCTGATAAACTTCGGGAAGCTGGAGGCCTACACTTGCAGCAGATTTTCCCAGTACCTTTTTCATCTCAGCGGATCTATCCACTGCGATATTGTACGAGAAGAGCAATTCCTGTACATCAACCATCATATTTTAGACGAAAAGTTCCAAAATTGAGTGTTCCTATTATTAGACCAATCATTTTTAAAAGCCAATGCAACGACAATAAAGAGTGGATTCTCTAAAAAGAGACGGTACCAAAAGGATCAAAACCATTTCCTACAATACTTGCCCCTTATAAATTCTTGCACGTAGAAAAGACATGACAGAACTACATGAACTTTTCAAAACAAGACATAATGGCAGATGAAAGATCCTGCTCAGAACAGTGATAAACTCTAATCAGCCAACACTCAGAGAAAGTTAATTCACAGTCGAACCAACATAAAAATCCCACAGTTTCAATATTATGCACCAATTCTAATGAATCATGCCCAAAAATAAGGATGTGAATGAGCCAATCCATTCTTGAGCTATTCGAAACTCCATTCTTTAAAAAGGTTGTTCGAGCTCGTTAACAAATAAGCAAGTCTCCATTCTTTAAGAAAGGTTGTTCAAGCTCATTAACAAATAAGCAAGTTATGCTCGATGTTGACACTATTCAGCTTATTAGCTCATGAACAGACTAGTTATCGGCTCATGAGCTAACTCGTGAATATAAAACTACAAGTTTCACATTAACCTTACAATCTTACACTTTTACTAATAATGAAGTACATGATTTCAATTCAAAATAAATCTACTATATATTATATTTTCATAAAACAAGAAAAGAGGAATGTATAAACTCAGAAAGCTCGTTTAAGCTCGCTTCAAACTTTAATGAGCTTGTGAATCATCAATAATTTCAGTACATTAAGCTCGAGCTCCACATAATAATGAAATCAATCTCAAATTTTTCCAATATTAAGCTCGATTCGGTTCATACCCTATCCAATCATATTATTTCAGTTCATTCCACTATTTTTCGAATGCCCAATCTTAGAATTGCTTCAATCCTTGTCAAGAACAAATATCATTACCAAAGCCTAATTTAAGCACTCACTCCTCGCATCAAAAGATTCCACCTTCACGTCGGAGAACTAGCATCCAAAACAATGAAAATCTACACAACAGAATAAAAAGAAGAACAGAAATTCCCCAATTTAAATTCACGATCATAATCTCAATAAAGAAGCAAAACGAAAAAGGACAGCACCTTCTGATGGTGCACGCTGTTGAGATAGATAGTGTAATCTTGTGCGAGCTTCAAATATTCGGGATTTTGGGAGCTGAAATTTCTCCTGAATTCGTGTTTGATGAAATCCGTGAAATGAGATTTGTGGTCTTCTTTCCCGATGTGTTTCCTCACCGCTCTGAGAAGACTCGTGTACGCCGCTTTTGCAGCTGTATTCGCGACTTCCATTGACGGATTCATTTCTGCTCTCTCGCTCTTCTTCTCTCTCTCTCTCTCTCTCTCTCTCGACGATATATCAAATTTATTTGGCTGAATTAGATTTAAGATGTCTATTTTTGCAAATATCTAAAAGTGTAGTCTAAAAGTAAAACTATCTTCATACTTTGTATCATAATACTTTACCCTAAGGATGATTATATTCACAATTTTCATTTTATTGTTTGTGACTCAATATATTATTAAGATTTATAATTGGCTTGGTTTGTGGACCTGTGCTATGTCTAGTTTTTGATTTCGTCACCAAGTCATTTTCGGGCTTGATCATGCACGAAATATATTATATATTATTTTGATATATACGGGTACGGATCTGTCTAACCCCACCTCTAATAAGCGTGTTCAAGAGAAAAAAATATTTAAAAAAATCAACCTAAATTTCATTTCCTAAATACAATTCTCAATTTTGAAATCCCTACAACTTCTCCATAGCCCCTAAGTATGCATTAATATATTACTAATGGAATGCCAAGTTACATTCTTGGAACTTAAATGAAAACAAAATGGAGGTTTGAAAGTTTTGGACCAATTCTATGTCATTGGTCTTAGCTTTGAGCTAAGTTGGGCCATATGGATCAATTTAACCACTTTGTGATACTAGGTTCCTTTATTTACTCCTTTTATCCATATTTCTTTGTTTAATACCAAACATATATAAAATTCATTTGATGAAAACTAAAAAGTAAAATTTTATTAGGGCCTTGAATATGTAGATTTTTTATTTGCAAAAAATGTGAATTATGTAAAGTTAGAGGGAGTTAGTTGCTAGAAACAACGCTATGTTTACTCGAATTTTCAAAATTAACACAATTTTGAAAAACAAAAAACAATCACAATATCATCCTTTTAGTGTTTTGGGGAATTCATGGGGTCTTTGAAATTATATCTAAAATAAAATGATATTAAGAAAAAGCAAAATGCTAATATACTACATCCGTCCATAAAAATAGTATCATTTGTGAACAGCACGGGTTTTAATTTACATTTGGTAAAGTAAGAGGGAGAGAGAGAAAAATGATTGGAGAGAAAAAAAATAGTTGATAAAGTAGATGAGAGGGGGATAAAAAGTAGTTGGAAAGATGAAAAATTGTGGATCCAAATGGTATGAGTTGTAAATAGAGTAATGTTTATGGTTATTGTGTTATAAGAACTTTTCCATAAATAGAATGAAACTATTTTTAATAGACCGACCAAAATTAAAAAATATAACTATTTTTCGTAGACGGAGATAGAGTAGGAAATATTTATGAATTTGTAAGGTGTTGATTGGGTCATGCATGTTATTCACGTCTTAGTTGTACTACTAGTAAGTTGGTTTTATTATTATTTAATTATGTACTTATTTTATTTCTTTAATGATTTAAAAGTAGCAACAACGTCGTCATTTAGTACAAGGTGTTTAATCAATGATCCTTGTACATATGTTTCCAATTAATCATTACTAATTCCTGTGTGAGAATGAAATTTTACTTATTGTCATCATGACTAGGACTCACATGATCATGTGCTGCATAATCATATTCATAAAAATGTTGTAATGTATTTATTTTATTTTTGTTCTCTCTTTTCCTTCCATATTTCCTTTATTTAATAATGTGTTGTGACCTTATTTCTTGATTTGAGAGAGATGTTATGAATTTGAATTCAAGAAAAATTATAAATCGAGAAAAATCATATGATAAAATTATTTTTGTCATTTTTATTTGATTTGTCATTATTTCATACTTTACTATCACGGTGAGACCTCATGTTTTTGTATGCAATTTTATATCATTGTAAGAGATAGCAACATAAATGTGTGTGTGTGTATATATATATATATATATATATATGATATGTATTATATTATTGATAGTAAAGTAGGAAATGCAACACAAAAATATAATAAAGGGTTAAAACTGATGGGATCACACATTAATTAGATGAGAATGGAATGATAATGAAATAACTATGAGATTTCTATAGCTAGTATCTACATAAATGAACATAATAACAATTATTATTATTATTGTTGTTATTATTATTTTTATTTTATTTAGTATTATTATTAATAAAAAAACTTCAAACTTTGCATAAGGTTTTTACTTGATTTCTAAATTACAATAATAACAATAGTAACAATAATGAATGAATTAGATTTCTAAATTACAAAAAAAAATTAAAAAAAAAAATGGAAAAGCTGTTCCACTGCAGATGATATATATAAATTTTGTTAGCCACCACCACTCTCACATATCTTGTTATCCTGTGCCTATCTGCCATTTCTCCAAATTTTTTGGCCAATTGTTATACCTAGTTATTCCACAGCCAGGCAAACTGTGACATGTAATATCAGTTTACAATTGTATAATCCAAAAAAATAGTATAATCCCAAATTGTATATCAACAATTTTCAAAGAAAAGTTGCATGTAAATTACTAATTCATCTAATGATTCCATAAGTTACCTCACATGGTCACACTTTCAACCATGTGATTCAAAGATTCTTTCCTCTGATCTGATTCCTTCTTTATTTTATTAAGTAATACTATATAATATATAAAGCTAACAAGCATGCCGTTCAAATCAAAAGAATTCATGCAATCCATATGTAAAGATCGCGTGTCGATGGACTCGAACTTCATTATGGGCTCAAACATTCATCAAATTACCACTAAACCAATACACACATACAAAAGAGTTTTGAATTTTTTTTAATCCCCCAAATAAAATAGAGGCATATAAAACTTAAAATTTAGATAAATTCTCAAAATATAATCTTTATATAAAAAATAAAAGGGCCAATTTAAAAAAAAAAAATAATTACCTGCATTTGGAGGGGCAATAGATGTGGGCTTGGAAATGAGAGCAGGGATAGTTGGAATTGGGCCTGCTGCAGTTGGACAGTACAAGTGGGCCGGGAGGCCCATTGAATGTGATTGGTGGAAATGGTAGTAAGGGTACATCTGCATCAGTGCACCTGCACCCACCATAGTCTGCCCTGGGTGCACTTGACCGAAATGCCCATTCATGTAGGACCCACCAGTAAAACCCACCTTCTGCTGCATAAAAATATAAACAAAAATACATGTTATTATTTGAAAAATAAAATGATAATAAAGAGCAAAATGGTTCATTGCCATATCTTTTTTTTTTTCAATAATAAATGTGATTTTAGCATAAGGATATTAATCATGATGTAAATATAACCAACCATTATACTTGCAAGATTGTAATTCATGTCAGCAGCTGTAATGTAGGTTGGTGAGTATCCGTAAACTGGAACAGCTTGACGGTGGTGGTGGAAAGGTGCCGCGGAGGCAGCCGGCGTCGCCGCCGGATAGTACCACTGTACGTGATTCGGTGGCGGCGGCGGCGGCGGTGGCGTTGATGCTGCAGCTCTCGGTCCGACATTCACACCTATACAAATATTAATAAATCGAAATTCACAAAATCAATAATTGAAAAATAAAATAAAATTCGGAATTGAAGTTCTATAAACGGAAAGACTTAGGTGAAAAGTTAGTTACCTTTTTGAGGAGGTGGATTGTTGGCGGCGACGGCGGTGGTGGAAGACCTAGGGCGGCGGGCGCCGAGGACGGCGAGGTTGCAGTTGGCGCGGCAGCCGTTGATGATCGGAGTAGGATCCTCGCACGCTTTCTTCGCCGCATCGGCGTCCTTAAATGTGACCTAGAAATTTTACCAGAAAAAGAAAAATAAAATAAAATTTGCGATTTCGATCAGAACTCTACGTGATCGGGGATATTGAGCAGCGATTAAGGAATGCGGAGATGTGCTTACGAAGCCGTAGCCCTTGGATCGGCCGGTGAGCTTGTCGGAGATGATGACGGCTTCGAGAATGTCGCCATATTTCTCGAAGTAGTCTTTAATGGCTTCCTTGGGGGTTTCCCAAGCTAGGCCCCCGACGAAGACTTTGGTGAGGGAGGTGTCGCCTAAGTTCTGATTGCCGTTGGTGGTGATCATTGTCATTGTTGAAGGGGTGTGTGTGTGTCGGAGGGGGAGATGGTGGAAGTGGTGGAGGAGGAGGAGACGTGATGAGAATGGAGAAATATAAGTAATGTTGAGGGACGTACGTATACATGGGAATATAATAAAGGAGAGTGACAGAGGGGCAGACAGATGGATTTTGGGTTGAGGCCAACATGAACACTCTCATTCCCTCTCCCTCTCCCTCTCCCTCTCTCTCTCTCTCTCTCTCTCTCTCCAATTAATACTCAAATAGAAATAAAATTCATTGTGATTTTATTTTTAATTTCCACATCAATTAAAATTGACGTTATTTGATAAGTGGACCTAAATTACATTTGAAATTTATTTTATTTTATCTTTGGTTGCCAACATCTCTAGATTTGAAAATGTAATTTAAAATTATGTACTATTTTATCAATATAAAAAAATATGGATATAAATAGATATGCGTCGTGACATCATATATCATTCGACATTGACGAAAAATATTATGTAAGTATACAAAATCTGCCGTACAAAAATATTATGAAATACCACTAAACCAACACTATAGATTATCACATTGTGTATTGTGTTCCATGTAAATTTTATTTTCATATATTTAGTTTATTTTACCATTATTAAATATATTTAGTTAAAGGAAAACGTCCTTTAAAAAATAAAAGTTTTTAAGGAAAATGAACGTGGCAATGTTGGGCTATGGCCCCAAACAAGTGGGGAAGCCCATTAACTAATATGATCTCTCACAAGATGGGCCAAACTCCTTCAAAATGGCCCTTCAAACAATATTTTTCAATTTAGTAATAAGCAATGTTTTAAAAACCGGACCCGTGAGCGAACCGGCGAAGCTATCGGTTCATGGTTCAACATTAGTCAAGGGATCAATTCCTATCAAGCATAAATTAATATCATTTTTGAAAAATATTTAAAAAAAATCAAAAAATCGGTTCAACCGGTCACCGGTTTCTGGTCGAACCGGCCAGTTTTTCCATTTCGCACTGGTTCAATAGATTGGTGGTTTTTATGACCAAATCGGACCGAACAACACACCGGTTCGTGGTCGAACCGGTCAAACCGGCCTGTCCGATCCGATTTATAAAACACTGGTAATAAGTAATTTTTTTGTCTGTTTAATTCACTAATCCAAATATTACAACGAAGTATGGAGTAACTAAAAGAATACAAAATTCTACCTAAACACACACAAAATTAACTGAATATTCAAGACTCACGAACTTAATCGAGCCTAAATAAAATTTGTATATATATATATATATATATATATATATATAATTCTTATTCTAAAAAATCATATTTTTAAGAAATAGTTTCTTCTGAAATTTGAGAAAATTCAAACACTTGTAAGTCATAAAACAACTTTAACCTCACACATTAATATAACAATCCAAAATTATAGATTATGTTACAGAATAATAGCATGGTCTCATGCAAATGAAGATCAATCTTATGTACACATAATTAAATATATAAATAATCATATTATGTTTTATGGAAATGGGCACGTGAGAATGACGAGGTTCCTTGAAAATGCAACATGGCCAACTGTATGCCAACCAAGGCTTTTTTGGAAATTTGAGAAATTCTGTTTGACTTTTAACCCAGAGTTCAAAAGAAATATACAAATATAATTATGATATTATATAGTATTCGAAAAAAGATTAAAGAAATGAAAGAAAAATCTGGGCTGGGATCAGTTGGGGGGGCCCCCCCGACAGAGCGAGCGAGAGAGAGAGAGAGAGAGAGAGAGAGAGAGTCATGCAGATGGATAATGGTGTTGCTAGCTGGACATCTATGCTCTGAGTTGGCAAAGTCGGTAGGGTATACTTGTAATTTCCGTTCCGTAATATTAGTAAATATGGTTATCTAAATGACATTTAAAATCATAATCTTTCAAATTTAAGGGTTAGTAATATGTGTTTACTATAGTCGTGTAGAAAAAATTAGAGTAGGTATATGAATGTAATTTTTCTTATTAACCAATAGAGAGATTATGTATTACTCCTTAATTTCATTATTATTTTTAGCTTAATTAGTCTGTTGGGCTAGTCCGAAATCCAAATATTTAAGATTATAGTTGAAAATTTCTAACTTGGTAAAATTCCAATACGATTAGCTTGTATCCGATTAACCCGTAACCCGAGTAAAATTGATCCGAAACCGATGGACTAGATCGATTGATATCTCTAATTATATCATCATGTAGAAAAATAGGTGTTTTAACACAGGAATTATGAATATATATATATATATCGAATGTATGAATAATAATAAAAAATTAAAGAGATACAAAAATGAAATACGAGAAGTTATATATGAAGGTGTCATGGGTCAAATTACGATACTGAAGATCTAGAAAGTCTTTTGGAAAGAGAAAAATAATATGTTAAAAAGTGGTATGTATTTATATTTTAATATAATACTTTTAGACGATATCGCTTTATGTGCAAATGGAGTATTAATATAAATAATTTTGTTTTCTAGTTTAGGTACCATAAGATTTTTCAATAAGAGATTTTGGATTTAATTCTACTTGGGTGCAAGTATTCTTTCACTTTATGTGGTGGTAGAAATCGCTCATGTGTGTGGTAGAAATCGCGCATGTGTGCAGTATAACATGCAGTGTACTAATTCTCATCTTGTGTGATAGTGTAGTAATCACGCCTACTTGCGATATAATGCTTTAGTTAATACTATATATATATTTCACGTATAATTCTCAAAAAATAATTTTATTTTATTATTTCACATATAATAGTATATCTTTTTGAGTCCCACACAATATACATTGAAATGAAAAGAACAAAAATGTGTTTTAATATTTTACATTATCTAGTTAAGCTCTTGCTTATTTATGATTTATCAAGTTTGTTTCAGACCTGCGAGCTTAATTTAACTTGTCGCTGGACAAACCCAATCACCCTTTAAAACTAATATAGAAAAAAAAAATCAAAATCCATCTTTTGATTTGAATATTTGAATTAAGTAACTCAGAAACCGAAACATACTCGATCTAAAAACCGTGCCACAGTGGACACGAACCCGATACCTTTTGGCCTTAGCATTAACCATTCTATTTGTACATAAATAAATTTCACTTAAATGAGCTTAATCAAAATTTAATCGTGAACTTACAAAAGAATACCCTATAAAACAATTACACTGTAATGCAAATATTCAATCTAAAGGAGCAACTAAAAGAATTTGAATAAATTTTCACACATTTCTATATATTATTATACCAAATAACTATCTACGACCACAATACGACAGACGCCATATAGACCGCTTCAACAGAATTCAAACTCATGATGCTCCACCACAAGCCCTCTCTCTCTCTCTCTCTCTCTCTCTCAAGAATTACTCACACAACAAATATATTGATGAAGATCAAGATAGTGTGAACCCCACAAAACTCTCTCTCTCTCTCTGGCGACGTGAGGGGAGGGTGTGTGCCTAATGGGACTTTCTAGCTCAAAAGAATCTCAATCACAACTCTTAATCTTGAAATCTTTTTCTGTCATCTCAAAAGTCTTTTTTCTCCCTCCAACATTATTCTAACAATTTGGTCATCCCAAATTATATATTTATATTACCCCTACCCAATCAATCACGTGACTCTCACATGCTCACTTCACACTGGCACGTGCAGATCACGTGCCCTAGAAAGGAAGAGAACCATAATTCACTAATCATTTACACTCGCACTAACATACATAGCACACTTCACATGAACACACACTACACACAAGAAATACGTAAAACCCTCATAGAGTGAAACAGCAAACACCATAATACATCCAATGTCTGCGTATACATAAAATGTATATATGTAAAATAAACGACAAATATTCTACATGATAATATTTCACCAAGTGTAGCATATAACAATCAAACGGTTTATAAATGTTAACCACTCGCGTGGAACAGAATGAGCCGTGGATCAATATTTTTGGTGGAAAAACAAGTTAAATCATTCCTTATGCAAGCAATGCTGTATGTTTTACTGGCTCACGCTACCTACCAGTGTCAGATAATCAAAGCAACAAATGAGCCAAAATTTAGTGATTTTAACGGAACATTAGGATTTACAAATAGAGATCACATAAATAAGCTTCTTCAATATTATCAAGCACCTAAAATATTCCACGTACATCAACCAACTTCAACTGACTGCTGTAGCCTGAGACGAACAATTCATCCCTGCCCTTAGCTTCATGAGAAAGCCAACCATACTTTGTTCTCAACTGCAGAGTTCCCAAAAGAACAAAGCTTAGATATAATTTTGCTACCACAGTTCGTTTTACAGATATGGATAAGTTTATTTGTTCCTTCACCAGATCTCGATTTTAGATTTTTGCTGGGATAAAATTCCAGAGGTTAAATGAGTCTAAACAATCACAGAAGCATATCACGACCTCCTCCTAATCGCATTGCTAATAATAGTTCTAATATTTGGCACCCCACCCAGTATAAAAGTGTTCCTGTGGAACATTTTGATTTAGGTATACTAACAGGATACTTGAAATACTGAAGTCATAAAAAAGATTTAAGTATACAAGCTAAAAGTCTTCAGCAAGGATAAACAAAAATTATATGAGATAAAGCAATAGTGCAATATCATCAGTGAATAATTTTCAGCATAGACATGATAGATAGCCTAATGTTTTCAGCATAATGTTACTTGCTCCACCATAAAGTTTATAAATACACAATAATACTGTAAGCCTAGATCGACTGTTGTCTATCCATACAAAGTACATTAGAAAAGAAACTAAACTTTTCTCTTGGATGCGGAGGAGTGAGAGGGGAGACTTACTTAATGTTCAATGTGAGAGTTTGAGTAGCTGAAACCTTGTGAAAAAGAACCTTGATGAGCAAACTGCCAAAGTCAACCATGACAAGAAAAGGATGAAAGTATTATTTTCGAAGTGACTCTAGGGTATTAATGATGAGCCCCTCAACAGCGGCAAGTAGTTCAAAAGCTACCTGCGCATCTGAACCAAGCTGAGGTCCAGTCATTTCTTTCTTTGCAGACAACCCATCAGCACCCCTGGCAGGTCCCTTGGTGTCACCCTGTGGATAGCTCTCGATTCATCATACTATATACAACTAAAACATGAGACGATGAAGTTATACAGCATGTAAAATGCCATACCTCTAACTGGAAGATTGAAGCCATTCCACAAAATCAGGACAGATTGGACAAGAAAGGAGATGAGGGTTAGATTCAGCACCTATTTTCAATATAAAGTTAGAAGAAAAGGCCAAAGCAGGACTAAGAGAGCGTGTGTGTGTGTGTGTATTCTTCTGAATGTATCTTACTCAGAAAACAGAGACGGAAAATATAATCATTGAAATTTATTCCAAAGAAGAGAAGTTAAAGACAAGAATGAGAATATAATATTTTGAAAATAGATCTTCTCATACCTCTCTGTACCTAGCCAAATAGACTTTTAGTGGGGCAATATACTCCTCGAAACCTAAAGTTGCCATTGCCCACAGCAAATCGTCACCGTTGACGGTCTTTCGTTTCTCCTTTTGACACTTATCGCTTGCTCTAATCAACAAATACAGATAAACATTTTGAAATGCTAAAATGTAATTAGTGTATACACGAATACAAAACAGAAAACCTAGAGTTCTGAACATAGTGCCTCTACTTTCGAGATTACAAAATCAATATTACCCTTTTCTGACAAAGCAACAGCAAAAGCATCAAGGTGAAATAAATTTTTTAAAAGCTTGTTGAATCATCCTAGTGCACATAGGAAACTAGAATCATCTTAAACAAAAACAGTTGATTAGGGAGTAAATTAATCTGCCAATTAAATAGCAATATATCGAATCAAATAATATATTTGAAGTAGGTAGCAATATAGGTACTATTCAAATGAATTTCATTCTAAGCAAATTCTACTATAAACTATAAAGACTCAATGCAAAGGGTGATGGACCCAGCACAAAGCAGCAGATGTTAGCTTTTGCTTTTTCATATATTTAACACAACAACCATTTTTACACTTATACTTGCTTACTATTGTACCTCTGATCCAACATGTATGTAGGAACTTAGAAACTCAAGTCTCGTACAGAAGATTAACCTCTTGGTACATTAAAACTGAAAATGCAATATAAGGGAAGTGCAGGAGTAATCTCCAATTTGAGGTACAAATACTTATTATATTAAACTGAAAGACACATAATATTCATGAACCTTTTGATGCCATAGGGAGTTTTCATTCATATATAGATTAAAAAGGCAAAAAGGGAAGTATTTCTGCAGACTGCAGTTGCCATGAACAATGAATTGGTTTAATCGCACCTAGACTCGCAAGTTTGTTTAATTCATAATAAATAGGAAGAAATCAAGAAACGCCAATAACTCTCAACCTTGTCAAAGCACAGACAGCAGAAGAGCAGGAGTATGTATGCCGCATACTTAAAACTCAATAATATAGTTAAGATACTAAAAGCTCGTCATAGGTAGAGATATCAAGATATTATTTCCATAACCTATACATGAAGAACATGCTTGAATTAATGAAATACACTACGTTGTCCACATAATGTTTTTAAATACACACAAGTGTCTAGGAATTTTCCAGCTTCCAAATTTCAGTTCCTTGTGTAAAGAAAGCGAATTAACAACTTACATACATAACGCATATAATGATTTTAATTACAGTATGGATCCACACCCCCAAGGATGCATAATTTACCTATGGGTAAAACATAGAACTTAACATAATGGTGTCATAGTAAACAACATAAAACTAATTACTATAGTGATCATAGTCCTCCAAAAACTGGAAAATACTTATTTGAGGTCAAGGAGTCCCTCCACCGACTCCTGCATCTTCAACTTTAGTACAAAGGGGTTGTTAACATTGAGTCCATCCTCCTCAACCCCAACAAGGCAATAAACACAGAAATACCAGCACTTTCACATATATTAAACTCCAAGGATAGAACTTCAAGCAAATTGAACACTTCACAGACTAGATACCAAATCGAAAAACCAGTAGCACATTCTATCATGAGGTTCTAAGAAAAGGCTCGAAACGCAATATGAATTTAAATATGACCTCACAATTTCCACAAAGCAGTGTCGGTTATCTGGGATAAGTAATAATAAAAAACACAAGCTTGCTATCTAGGAACCGCGAATTATTCGAGCTATGCTAAAGAATGACATTCAAGAAGAAGAATTGAAAGCTAAAAAGTTCAAATTTATAAGAAAAATTAAACATATTCAATTAAACCAGCTCAATTAGATCCAAGTCAGCTCAATTAAATAAAAACACAACACACATTCTAACAAACGGCAGAGAGTTTCAGAGCGTACTCGCTGGTGATGAAGCTGATGAACTCGGAAACACATTCCTGTACGGTATCCTTCGCATCCTTGGCGATCTTCCCATTGGCGGGCAGCCCCTTCTTCATGATTCGGCCGATATTTGCAATCGGAAGGAAGCGATCGTGCTCGCGCACGTTCGACGGCGGGCTCTGGTCCCCGCCGCCGTCGGCACCGCCGTGGCCGCCAGGACTGTCCGCCATCCTTTCACCAAGGAGAGAAACCCTAGCTCCACAGAATAAAAATAGTAATAAATATATATCAAACCGTAACAGCGATAACTATCCTTCATTTCCGAAGGAAAATTAACAGAAAAACACTACAAAATTATTCAATTAAGTGAAAATATAAATCAATCCAGCTAATCCAGCTCGTGAAACACCATAAGACGGTCGGAAACGTGAAATTTGACCACGCAGTGAGAATGTTTCTGCGTGTTTTGAGGCGAGGGTGTACCTTGGTCTGGAGTAGGGGCGGATGGAACGCTGGATTTGTATTTGGCGCGCTAGAGAGAGAGAGAATGGGATTGGAGAAATCTGAGAGGGGAAAGATCGGACGACGGAGAGATGAGGAAGGAGACTTCTTTATTACCACTACGGTACTACTCCAACCTCTGCAATAATAATACTCCACCTTTTCCATATACTAGTATTTATTTATTTGATACGATAGATTAGACCAAGATTAGACTACTAATTATAACTACTCCTTCCGTCTCAATCAAAATCTCTCACTTTTTAGATGAGACGCAATTTTAGAAATTGTTGTTTTATATGTAAAATGAAGAGATAAAAAATAATTAGATATTATTTTATATGTTAAAATAAAAAGATAAAATGAAATGGATGATCTTAATTGGAATGAACTAAAATGAAAAATGAAACGGAGAAAAAACTACTTATAGAGTTATATAGAATATATTATATTTATTAATAATGATATTGGAAAATGAAATTTCCTCTATTACATCCAAATTTCTTAATAATAATAATCCTAAATATTGATTCCCAGCCCGATTTTGATGAAAATTTCAGCCAGTTTAATATAGTTTTCACACTATTTCACTAAATTGTGTTGATTAAATAATTAATAAACAATTTTTATTCACATACACACGATTAGACAAAGATGAAATATTTTTGGAGAACGTTTATCGTTGTTGGGTTAGGTGTGAATAACTAGTATTAAAAAAATGACCAAAATATCTCCAACACATATTTGATGTAGTGCCCATTATTATCAAAAAATTTGTCAATAGAAAGGCCATACATGCATACAAAACTTTTAAGACGAAGTCTTGTGTGAGACTGTCTCACGGTGAGATAGATCAAGATCTGGATCTAAAATCAAACACGTCGACTCACTCTGTGCGATTTCCCATTCCCGCATTGCTAAGATCTCTGCTCTTGAAGGTAAAAGAGAGAACGAAACACACCTTCTCCGATGCATTCTTTATATGCCTCCGCCCGGTGTTGCCAAGAAACGGGGATAACGTGCAATCTACATCCGATGACAAGGAACCAAACTCGTGTTAACGAGACGAAGCTAGGTTAAAAGGGAACTAAAGTGAGCATTGCCTAAAAATGTGAAGTTGCTCAATGTGTTTTTGTCTACAAAACTCACATAGTGAGTTTCTTCACTCATAGAAGAGAGCTTTACACAAATGAACACTTTTTCTATTTTGGGATGACGAAGAACCTGTTTCTGGGACTGCAACGACCTCGTCTTGAACGTGGATGGCACGCTCGTTTCACCACTGAGCTCGGTGGAGGTCACACAATGGGCCATCCTTCCTCAAATGAAGCAACGGGGTATGACTCAACACTGGCTTTCTCCAAAATCTCCTTCTGCCACAGAAGAAAACTCAAAATTGTTTCCTCTCGTTGGAAGACGCAATGAATGAGCAAACAAAGCCTAATTTACAAATACTACATCCCCAATTTTTTCTGGTAAACTTTGTCCGATGTATACCAATAAAATGACGTCGTTTTACCACTTATTTAAGGATGTTCCAATTGCGAAATGGTAAAACGTGGTGGTGTGATTGTGACGTTTCAAAAGTCATGTGAAAATTGCAAAGTTGGGTAAATGGCAAGACGAAGCTATAGAATACCTGCAACATTGATGTGATCATCCCCGGGGCGTCCTTTTTCAAGACACAAAGCAGAAAATTTAGTTCTCTAGACAGCCCGAAACCCAGACTCATTTTCACTGCCTCTACATATTCACTCTTACCTGAAATCGTTTCTCCACCCATTGTATCTCTTTCCAACTACTTGATGCAACGGATTCCCAAGCACTCGGAGCTTGGATTGTCTCCACATGCTGTATAACCCTAAGACTACCTGTCAGACGAACACAAGCCACGGCAGATCTTTAATCAATGACAGCAAACAATACCTAATCGAATGCCCACAAGCTTGGACTCTACTTGTACCAAGACCAGTTTCACAAGTAAAGACGAACAGCATAGAAGCAATGACATGACCACAACTTACTTGTGACAAACGCTTCCAACCACAATTCGCGCTTTGACCATGATGGTGAGACTTCTCGGAAAGGAATTCCATTTCTTAAGCATATGCTGCTCAAAAAATTCGAGTTTTTAGCACTAGAATCGTGATAATTTACTTTAAGAGAAACTTGTAAGTTCACAAGATAGCAAGCTTCTGAACTAGAGGAGAATTGCATGTACACGTGCAAGAAAGAGAGACTGTTTCTCGACAGGAAAGGACTTACTCTCTAACCACTTGCCGTATAACTCCAGGAAGAACACCATCACTCAAGGGAGCAGTCTGAACTTCTATACCACTCAAACTTTGTAATTCATTCTGCTCAGCTTTACTAACACCCCCATCTTTCTCCTGCGAGCAAATGACAAATGGTCTTCATTTTAAATGAGAAAATACAACTTAAACGAACTCGAGTTCAAAGTTTTCAATGGACCCAAGATATCGATAGGCACTGAAAGATGCCACTCGATTATAAAAGTATTACACTAATTGCTTCTTTTCTCACACATTGTTTATGTAGTAACATAAGCTTGTTATTATTGACACTCTCGATTATAACAGATATTACACAAATTGCACCCGCCTCAAAGTTCATCAGTTTACGACTAAAGAAAGTCTCCCAAATGATACACTGATGATCAAAGTAATTGTACAACACAACTGCAAAGGTTCTACTCACTCCTAAGGAAACACAACCTATGCTAACAAATAAGCTGAAATGTCACCTAGTAACTAAAGCCAAATTACAAAGTTAACTGCAAACAATTTTGATAAGGGACCACTCACCTTGAGGCTAATAACAAAAAAGTTCGTCACACAGCCTTCCAGTATTCGTTCACCATCATTTGATAACAAAAGTTCAGTAACGGAAGGTGGCCTCAACCTCTCCAAGCTCTTCCTCAGCCTACTCGGAAAAACTATATCAAAATACCAATATACCATAAAAACAAACAAAATGCATTTGATCTACCCGGTCTCGCAACCGCTAAATGGTCATCAAATCCAAATGTTGAAAATTCTAAATCTAGACACCAAGAACTTACTTTCTATGAACAATGAACATAAAAGAATCCCATTAAATTTCATTTCAGCACAACAGCACAAACTGTACATACACATACTGACCAAATCCATTGCAAAAATCCTAAATCTAAGACACCAAGAAACCACTTTCTACAAACAATGCACCAAATTTATACACATACCTAACAAATCCAAATGTTGCTAAAATCCTAAATCTAAAACACCAAGAAACCACTTTCTTCAAACAATGCACCAAATACACACATACCTAACAAATCCACCTGTTGCAAAAAACATAAATCTAAAACACCAAGAAACCACATTCTAGTATTCTGCAACAAAATCCCATTAAATTTCATGTCACAAACCCAACAATGTACCTGACCCAATCAGTATACTTTGCATTCGCAAAATCCCTTCCACGGCCCACCACTGCCAAGCGAGCAGCGCTCTCTCTGGACCCAAAAGCAGCCGGAATGTACCCGCCTACGTGTAAATACACATCCAACACCTCAGAAATCCTCCCCTCATCAAACCTACCTCCCCATAAATCCAAATTCCCCCAATTTCCACTCAGAAGCACAGTAATCGCCAATTCATCCCCCAAATTCCTCTCTTTCACAACTAAAGGCATCACCTTTCTCATGGAATCATGAACTAGAGACCTTATCACCGAGTCCCACATTGCTGAACGGTTCGATAATTCCCAAAATTTAGCACTATCGCTTCTGGGGTTTTCGAGTAATAAATTAGGATTTTCTCTCAACAACAATTTGAAGGAATTTGATATCCTAATTAGATGCCTTTCCCAGAATAAGAGCTGCGAGACATTGTTGTGGGTGCGAGTGGTTGTATATGTACCTGAATTCAAAAGCTAATTAATTAATCCAACAAATCAATCTTGTTTTAGGGTGGAAATTTCTGCTAAAAATTCAAGAAACTTTTTTTTTTTTCTGGTATAGAAACGGACCTGGTTGAGCTTCGAGGAAAGCTGCAACTGGAGGAGTGTCAGCTGCAGGTGATACGATACCGTTCTTGCATAGAAATCGGTTGGCGTGAGACATTAGGTGTGTTTATGAACAAAAGAGTGAGAGAGAAGAGAGAGGCGTGCTTGCCAGAGAGAGGAAGTGTCGGAAATGGAACTGTCTGCGCCACTTAAAAGACGACGCTTCCCACTTCGCCGGTCACCTCCCACACACCTTCCCCCCTGCTTTTTTTCCAAATTTCCGCCGGTCACCTCCCACACACCTCCCCCCCTGCTTTTTTTTCCCAAAATTCCTTATTTTTAAAAGTCTATCAACAATCCAAATTTTCTGTTCATAATGCTCATAATTTACAAAATATGTCCCTATAGGCAATAGTCCCAAAACAAATTTTTAAATTGAACACTTACATATAAATAGTCAATTAAACATATATTGATATTATTAGGTTGTCCATGTATTTATATGTTAATAAAAAATGCCGCAATCTAATATTTATGTGTGATGGGTATATTTTCATCAAAAATCAAAAGTGAGAGGGTATGTTTCCTTGTGAGTTTTGTGTTAATAACATCAAAGCATCCATTCATTGGCCAAAAATTTGATATTCATTGGTCCATAAAAAATTATTACATTACGTATAATATAAATTTTAATAAAATAATTAGTAATATGTAGGTGGTATAAAATATTTATTACATTTATCACTTTAAATACATGGTGAGTTGTGTAGATCCTATAGCTATAAATGAAAAGTAACAATTTTTTTGTTGACGTATTAAGAAAAAAATTGTGATAAATTTTCTGTAAACAGATAAAGTTTACGTTATGTGATCAATCTTATTCATTTTTATCATAGTATGACATAGTTGAACCGGCCATTTTCTATCCTATGAATATAATTGTAATTCACAAACCAAATTTTAGAAAGAAAAACATATTATTTTTAGTCAAATTTACACTCTAATTATAAGAGATTTATGCACAAATATATAAATATAGAATCTTGATGTGTTTATCTGAATCTTTATACCCATAATTGAAAACTAAAAACAAATATTAACAAAAATAACATTAATCTTGCCCTCATAGAACAACTACAAATGGCAAAATGCTGTCTGTCTCCTTCCCGCCAAAGTAGAGAGAGAAGTCCGATGAGAGAGAAAGAAAGAGAAAATTATGTTTATATACATTTTCAAATTTCCCGTAATTGAGAGGGAAAAAGGAAAATAAAAAACAAACGGCACTCATCCTCTCGGAAACGACGCAAATCCAAAAATTGCAGAATCCGTCACACCACTTCCCACCAACAGCCACCACCCCAACCGTCGCCTCTCCGCCAAGAGCCGCCCTCCGCCACCACCCCGCCACCTATATATCCACCCGCACAAGATGCCACCTTCCACGCACCACCACAGCTCCCAGATCATCACTGAGAAGAAACATATCAGGAAACCATTGAAAATATGGAAGGCGCCGCCGTCAAAAACCACTCCCTCTTCCCCCTTGAAACCTGTCGCCACGTCCCCGACGACGCCTTCCGCCAGTTCCACACCATCGATAGAGAGCTCTACGCCGCCCTCACCCGCACCCTCCGCCGCGACCCGGCCGAGTCGGTCCAAGTCGTCGCATTCCTCATGTGGCTCGAGAAGGAGTGCGTTGATTCCACATTGATCAAGCGCATCTCCTCCCTCCCGCCGCTCCTCATTAACGCCGCCGCCGACGAGGCGGTGGCATGCGTCAAATGCGTCGAGAGCGAGGCATTTGTCGTCGGATCAGATGGGGAAGAAGCCAAACTCTTGTCCGAACTCCTCAACTTACCCGCCGGCGTGAGCCTTCGCTTTCTCCACGACAACCGTAAAGCGGTCCTCCGCGGTGTCGCCAAGATCATGAACACCGTCTGTTGGCGCGCCTTTGGCGACCTCTTCCACCATGGAAACTCGGAGAAAAAAATTTCCAGCGGCGGCAGGCTGGCGCCACCACCGCCTATGCATTTTCTTTATGATCCGTTTGCTGATATGGCAGGTGGAATGGTCTCGGTCCCGGCACCACCTCCGTCACCATTGCATGGGGCCCAACACCCTGCGATGATGGGAGATGTGATGGGACTCCCCCCGCTGCATATGTTGACAGCGGGAGGATTTCCGAGATATGATGTGGTGGAGCATAGGCTAATGGTGAACCAAAAATTGGGAGATCCAATGAATATGAGTTTGAATTTCACCAATGTAATTGCGATAGATAATAAAGAAGTGGAGAATGAAGTGTCCCCGGATGATCGTACGATTTTCTTGACATTTTCTAAAGGTTACCCTACTAGTGAAGAGGAGGTTCGACAATATTTTACTAGGTATGTATCTTCTATTTCAAAATAGTATTTCATCTTTACAGAGAAGGAACAAAATAATTATTATACATTTTATTGTAGGAAATTTGGAGACTTTATAGAGGAGTTGATCATGCAAGAAGTGGAAGGGGATGAGCAGCCGCTGTATGCGAAAATGGTGGCGCGGTCGCCGGCGGTGATCGACGGCATAGTTGAGGGGAACAAGGCTAAATATTCCATTAATGGAAAGCATGTATGGGCGAGGAAATATGTGAAGAAGCCGCTGCAGCAGCGGTCGCCACCGAGAGGGGAGATTTCTGGTTCTTCTCCAACGCCGGCCAAGAAAGCTTGAATTTGCAGCATATTTTTCTTATACTGTCTTCATTATTATAATTCTTCTGATTATTATTTTTCTTTTTTCTTTTTTCTAAATTATGAGTTTTATTGTGTTGTTTCTTCGTACGAGGACATTATAATAAATAAAGTATATTATTTCTAACAGGTGTATGAGTCATCTACATGTTTGTTATGGTAATTTGAAAAGTAAATTGGATATATTTCATGCTATTCTATCTTTTGTACTTGAAATTCAATTTTAATCCTTTATTAACATTTACTAATTGTTAATAATAATATTAGTAGATAATAATATGTGAGACTGAGACGGATGATAAAAATTATGACAACAGATGGCGAATTTGTTGAAAACTGAGAAAGAAAAAAATAATTATTGTGTGTGTGATTGAATCTCTGGTTTAGGTCCTTGATAACTATGAGCATTCTCCCAATCTTATACATAATAAATCAAACTAGTATGGATCAACACTCAGTTTTCGATTCGATTTTTTATTCATTTAGAACTGAATTGAAAAATCAATTTTTTCTAAAAATGAGACTAAATTGAACTAAATTGTCCCAAAAATATAAACTAAAAAAATGAAATCCGAACTATGAAAATTGATGCGAACTGAAAAAATTCATATTGCATAAAAATATCCCACACGAACTGAACCGAACAACCGAAATTTGTTCTAAATCGAATATTCAGATTTTCAGATATTTTATTCACACCTACAAACAATTACATCTAAAAAACATATTTGAGATCCATGGATTTATGTTCTGGGTTAAAATATACTTTGCCTGTAGACTGAAATTTTTGAGGTCCAAACTGCCAAATGTTTGATGTTTTCTTTTTTTTCTCTTGGGCCCTAGTGGGAACAAAATACTATCGCAATTTGCAAATAAGCGAAATGAACTCACATTACATGAATTTCTTTTTTTCACAATGACAACAATAACAATAATGATATAATAGACATTACTAATACTATACTGCTAAATTATAATGAATACGAAATCAAAAAATAGTTTTCCAAATAAGATAATAATAATAATAAAAATGGTTATAATAAATTATTATAAATAATATAATGTGCCGTAATTTAATTTACTGATTTCTGCTGTGGCAGGCATTGTTCAAGCGCCCGCCATGTGTTCGATTTTAGTGTTAAGCGATAATGTGGAAGAATAATAAAATAAATTTGTTAGTGTGAATCGTTGGACGAAATTTCGGCCATTTCATATAATAGAAAGGATTATTGATCGATTTTATCTCGACTTTTACTGATTTTATTAATTTTATTAAAAAAATTATTTTAATTTTCATTTTTCAAATTTGTATCAATTTTTTCAATCTTTTTTTTATATAATTATTTAAAATAAATCAAAAGAAATATAAATTTTTACACACAACTTATCTTTTGGAGCAAAATAATTGGCCATTTTCCAACACATCACATCACAATTCAACCATTGAATTGAAGTTTCAATGATAAAAATGTATATGAATATGAAATATAAAAATAAAATTGATAAATTAAAAAAATTGAGAAGGTGTCTGGTGGTGAGCGGACTCGAAATTCTATCTGACCTAAAATCTCTAGGGCTAATTGGGCCGAAAGTCACATCATGCTTATTTGTCCCGCTCTA
>JAYDZE010089935.1:0-43095 GCA_034509125.1 Monilaria moniliformis
ATTCATCAAATAAATAAATAAATAAATAAATTTATATTTTGATAAGGGCAAAATGGTCATTTTACATCTTATCCATACTATAATCTAACCTATCAAACACCACACTTATTTATCTCTTGATTTTTATCTCACCTACCAAACAACAACATTAAATCATTATCTTGTCTCAACAGTAAATTTTAATCTTCAAGCCCATCTTACCTTATCTATCTCGTCTACCCTACCAAACGGGGCCTTAACATCCCCGTATTGGCGGGCGCTTATTTCTAAAATAGAAAGACAGTAGCACAAAACAAACCCTTTTTTGATTACCAAACAAGATTACAATATAACCAAAAGTTCAGCAAAAACCATTCTCCTCCTGGAGTGGGACAAGAAACAAACAATAAAGAGAACAACTTGATTAAGACCAAATTAAAGTAATTATATCAAGAACCCATCATTCCTACCAAACAAACTAAAGCATTTTGTATGGCCTTTTGCTTTTTAAATTATTAGTCCAATTAATACTATTATTGCCTTGACAATAACCAACAATATAACAAAGAAAGGAATCTCAGGGTATATAAAAATAATAGGATAAACTAATCCTCCATTAAAGAAACTGTAATACGTTGTCTTTTTGTTGGTTGGTTGGTTGAGATTTGAGAAGACGTGCTTTTTGTTAGTGAGACGACTGCGTGTTATGTACAAATTTTATAGAAATGTGTATGGTTCACAAATTGTAATGTCTTTTTTTTTTTTGGTTGAGACGTGTTAAAGTAAATAATAAGTTAATATGGTGTTCTAAATTATTTAATCTGACAGACCACTCAATAGTGTTATCTTATTAGGCGTTTATTAAGTTCTAATGGTTTTGTGTAGGGATGTCAATTAGGTCAATCTATCACGTTCAGATCAATGTTATTTGGATTGTGGACTAATTAGGTGTAGGTTAATCAAGTTGTGATTTTATCGGATCAGAAACTTTTTTATCCTAACACTCTAAATTTACCAAGCTATTCGAATCAGTTGGTGAATTTTAGATTGAACTAACATCCCTAGTTGTGTTTATTGTTGGAAACAATGGATTAAAGATAATATTTCTGCGTTGATATTTTAATTAAAAGAGGCAAAGTGCGGTTAAAAGATATAGGTTTCACTTTTTCACAGAAAAAATTGCACCACTTTTAATAATAAAATAATATGTTATTAGAACTTAGAAGTTGTACGTATTTTTAATGTAGATAATTATTCGAAGGCGGACGTGGATCTCTCCCTTCCTTTATTATTATGTACTTTTTTGTTTGCTTTGTAAATTTAACTTTTCAAGATTAATATATCCATTCTCTCTCAAAAAAAAGTATTTAGTTATAATGCTTTTAATAACTAAAGCAGTATAAAACATTGTGCCCACTGACATGCGGAATATAACTACTATATGCAGTTATGCACCATCAATTAAGTCTCAAATTAATTTACCCTAACTTTAGTGTTTCTAAATGCATGGCCTAGATTAATTAATATTATTGCCTTCTTGGTATGTATCCTCCCATTTCAACTATAATTATACTCGAGTATATTATAATGAATTTTATTGGTGGGACAAGATTAAATTAATTAATGCACCTCAAGTTATATTATATCACCAAATTTTTTGTTTTATTTTTTTTGTATTCGGGAAAATAGCTACTCCCCCTAACCAATAGATATTCCACTTTATCCAACAAAACCAATAAAGAAATATAGTATTTATGTCATGTACACTTTCGGATTCAAGATATATAGATTAGAGTACAGATCAAATTGGTATGAAACATATATATTATTTTTTCGAATAATCCAGTGCAACCAATGTGTCTACGTTGGGACATTTTTAACACTTTGGAGACAAACATTGATTACAAAAATACAACTCTTTAAATGGTATGATATTTTTTAGACACTTCGTTTAAGTAATTATATAAAACTTAAAAATAAGTGACCAACATCTCCAAAGTGCTGACTCATGCACACGTGCAGTTTGATTTTCTTTCTCCATTTACGTTTACTTGATTTGATTGTTAATTAACTTCACTATGTACTGATCCACCTTATTATAACCATGCTTTCAATGATGGAATTTAATCGAGAACGAGTGTTGACTTGATAATGGTAATGGAATTTATTTTTTGGTATTTGACATGTCACTCGTGAAATGATTCATTCGTGGACTTTAAATTCTTAATGTTTATATTTATATTATGTTACGCCTTTGATGATCAAAATCCATGGAATTATATTTTGAACGTCTGATAATTGGACGTGAGGAAGAAATAACACCCAATCACGTATCTGATTACGGTACATGCATTGTATTCTGTGTCGCACCGTATATATACGGAAAATACGACATGCATTTAAGTATTGTATGTTAAGTACATATACGCGCGGTGACAGATTGTGATAAGATCTTGTCCCCATAATAACGACGAATCAGTCCATCTTATATATCATTCACTCTTTTCACAAAATATATTAATCAAAAATTAAATCACTACATACCAAATCTTGTCAATTACGCCCATGTATTTATGTGTATTTTCTGCCTCAGGTACATCAATTATTGATAACGCCAATCTGAATTGTGTGAGCCCATGATATTTATTACGACTTGCAAAGGAAAGGAGTAAAATAGTTGCATATGCAGGAAGCTGGGAAAATTATTAAATAACAACAATTTTGATTTGATTTGATTTGATTTGTTACCAATTCGTACGTCAAGTTGCAGGGAATAGTTTTTTTCTTTGATGGTAGCAATACTTGTACAAAAATCAGTTTCATTACTTGCTTTCTTTATGTATGTTTATAATCTTAATTATACCGTGCATATTCATTTTGTTGCTTAGTAGGTAGGCCACTATATGTGGAAAGATAGAATTTATTTGTTACATATCATATCATTCGATTTTTTATAAAATTAGAATTTATACTTTCAAAATAATTATGAATTAATAAAGTTGTCTGGTATTTGATCTATTCTAACTATTTGTCAAAAATCATAAACAGTTCTTTTATCCAATAAATTATAGAACCACATCGACATGCATGCTTCTAGTGTTGCAGTCGAAACATTCGAAATTATTATTAAAATCAAGCAAAACCAACCACTCTATATTGACTCGTCAATATTGATAAAATCAAAACGTCGCCAGTTTACTTCATACAATAATTTTTACGGTTAATTGTACATAATAATGATACTTTCACTAATTTTTGTTGGCACAAAATATATAATCGTTTGTTTTTCAACATCAATAGAAATTAGGTTAAATTGACATGGCTGCCGCAAAAGTACATGTAGACTAGTCATTTGAAACGGTGTAGCTTCAATTTTTTCGTATGTATGACTATCTATATATATTTTTTAAGACAGTTACGTCAGCTTTAATAGATGAATGTTGTAAATCACACAAATTGTAATTCTCATATTTTTTTTGTATAAATATTTCAAAGAGTGAACTTCAAAATTGGTACCTAAAGTAGGGGGTTGCACTTTTATGGTCCCTAAAGTCGAAAAATCACAAAAAAAAAACTTTCCATAAACTCAAAAAATCACATTTAAGGTACTTTGACATATTTTTTCTTTCCGAAATGCCCCTGAGGCTTGAAGGGTATTATTGTAACACACCCAAGCCCACTTTCCCATTTTCCCGTACTTGCATGTGACATAAAACTTTTGTAAGATTTTGAAGTTGATGTGATGTAAAAGGTTACTTTCATATTATTTTATACCCTCTCTCTCTTACTTCAAATATAAAATGAAATACATTCATCTTCTTCATTTCTCTTTCTTCACTCTTCTTTGCATACGATTGCTTATTTCATCTCTCTCTGTAATGATCTTATAAACGCATTTTATTGATTGATCTAAGTAGTGCTATAAAAAATAGGAAACTCTCTCATTACAAATTTTAAAAGTTGAGCTTTTAAAGACTGTATTCTTCAATTAGCTACTTTAATCCCAGCTACTTATCCTTAGATTGATAGAAAACACAATCGTTTTGATTATTTATTTAGGTGGTTTTGTTAAGTGCGAGTCTTGACATCATGACTTCGTAAAATAAGCACGAATTATTTTCTTTTTTTGAATACCAAATAATATTTCCGCTGTTTGAGTTATAATTTGTTTAATTTTCTGGTCTCTAGCTTTGCAAAAATGGCTTGTTACAGAGCTATACTAAATTAGAAATCTGAAATTAATTTCTCTCGAGTCTGTATTGCTTCAAGAATGATGCTTTTGTTTTTTTGGGATTAAAGTAAAATAAATAAATAAAATTAATAGCTAATCGTTCTAGTTGGGAAGCTATTATTATGCTAATAATTGAGTAAATAAAATAGCTTATTTGAGTAGCACAAAATGAATTATTGCTTCCAAGGATTCATTGATTATGGCTTTATAAACTTTCTTTATTTGATTACTTAACCAACTTATTCAGTGCTAATTTTTCTTTCTTTTTACGATGAACAATAGAAGCAAAGAAAAATGTGACAATATAGATTTGACAATGCTATATTATAATATAAAAATCACAATGTAAAACGATGAAAATTAACTATCTTCAATAAAATGGAATAATTTTGGAGTTGACCTTTCAAAAACAAAAGGTTCGAACATGTGTATTTATATTATATAAAATAGAATAACATGGACTTTCGATTAATCGAATAACCATAAAAATACTCTCTCTTATTTAAAATAAAATAAGTTATAAATAGAAAATAAATTTATAGAGAAACGTTTAACAACATCTAAAGACATCCAAGTTATATTAATTCTAGAGAAACAAATTGTTGAAGAGGTACTGCATATGATATTCTTTTGTAGTTTGGATACCCGATTTGTGATTAAATATTCTTGGAATTCCTGGAATTTAGACTCCGGGTACCTGTTAAGATATTTTTTTGTAGTTTGGGCACATGATGTGATTATCGATTCTAGATTTGAAATAATAACTACAGAATTAACGGCGTCCTAAAGTAATGACTATGGAGTATGTTTTTCTTATACTTTAGCAAGAAGTATAATTTGAAGTTCAGAGCTCATCATTAACTTACTTTTAGATGTACACAAAAGATAATTTAATTTTTCTATTATTTTCTCTAAAAGTTAATTTAATTTGCCTATTATTTTTACTAAAAATGTTCTGATTAATTTACAAAAAATAGGATTACGAAGATAAGATATTTTACATATAAGTAAACTTTAATTTTACGAGGTGAATCTGAAGTGACTATTGGAGCATCCCAAAAAGCGACCACAAAGACTTGTTTGAAATCTAGAACACTCAACAACCCATATGCAGAAAATTTATATGCTATGAACAAAACTTGATAGCACATCAACAACTATTCGCTTGTCAGAATCAAAAAGCATACCTACACTCTTCTTCGATATAACTAAAATCAATCAAATTAGGCTGATCAAACGACCCAAATTCTTTTTATTTCCAGAGCTCATTTGGTTGAAGTTAATAAATTTGATTATATTGAAAACTAAAAAGAATTAAATAAAAAAATATATTTTCATAAATATATAGAAGAATTATTTGTACGTGAAGTGGAATGAAGAAGAGGAGTGAAGAAAATGAATGACTTTATTTATGTATTTGAAGAGAGAGAGATAGAGAGAGTATTAAAATATGCTACAACTTTCTATCAAATTAATAAAAAAAGAAGCTGAAAAGTTGATGTTACATGCATGGGTGTGTCAGCATCCAAAATAGTTAATTTGTAATTATACAATTGTATCCTTAAAAGATTGGGGTGTTTTTGGTATAAAAAAAGTCAAAAAGTGAAAAAGGATCTGAAATGATATTATCATATATTTTAAATATGTGAAATGTACAAATTTAAGTTTAAGTACCGCAAATATATAACTCTCTACTTAAGTATCAACTTTAAAGTTCTCTCTATTTCAAAATAATATTGGAAATCAAAATATATGTAAAAGTGGTGTTATGATACTCATTTGTCCTAGCAATATAATATATATCATGATAAATATGGACACGGCATGTCATAAATATAATATGGAACACTGCATTTATCTTGCCTCGACATTTTTCTGAATAATTGAATATACTCCAAAATTTACCCTTGAAATATTTAAATCACTTTTATTGGAAAATCTATCAGAATCGCATGTGTAATATTTATTCATTCCCCAATATGAATCCTGGGGCTATAATGGAGGGCAACGTAATAAATACTTACTGAAACACACCTATATTATTTAATAGTGTTTAGCCAAAAAAACTATATATTATTTATAGTTATTTAGCAAAAACACTATACTATTATTTATAGGATATATAAATGTAGAAATATATATATATATATACTTATAGATAGCAAGAATAAAAAATTAATATGTGGATTTAACTGGATACGATATTTATAAGATACGCAAGTTTGTGAACCTAACTGTAAAATTGTTAGTAACTCATGTGATATATCAACATCACTATATTATAAATAGAAGAGGAAAAAATTAATACTATTTTTTTCTTTCTAAATCCCGTCTTAGGGGTGTGGTCTGATTGTTCGAGCTTGCTTATAACGTTATACAGTACACATTCGGACTTTGGAAAACATGCTTGCCACGTTCGTTTATTTTTTTCAGTACCCACCAATCTTGACTTATAAATGTATTAATTTTGTATAGTTTGATTTATAAATTATTAAAGGATGTTTTAATCTGGAGATTTTGTCCATTCTCACCTACAACTAAACCACCACCTCAAAAATACTCTGGATAATTTTTGTATAGTTTGATTTATAAATTATTCTTTTGTTTAAACTTATCATTTTTATCTCAATCTTTTTAACTTGTAGTATTAACTTTATCATAATAATTTTCTTAGACGACTGATGTGTGACGTTGTAGATTGGAGTTCCACATATAAACTTTTTTTTTTTTTTTTCTCTAGTGAAATTGATGAGTTAAAAAATAATAAAATTAATAAAATCACCAAAAGTTGAAACAGATCATTAACACATTATTTATTATATCATTATCTCTATAAATATTTGCCTATATATCTTTTATGACATTTTCAAGACACTTAATTTTAAAAAAATCAAACTTCACTCATCAATAAATGAATTTTGGTGAACAGAAAGACAGGGTTACCGGACTGCTTTAACATTTATATACATATATATTAATTGAAACACTAATCCGGACATTAATTTTATTATCCACCCACCAATTTCTATTATATATTAATGATCATATATTTATTTATTTATACTATTACGAGGCAGACACACACAACTACTATATTTATTGATTGCAATATCTAAAATATACTAGTCTGAATTTCACTAATGTGGTAGTCCAACTTTATAATTGTTCTTTTATATTGACATACTTAGATACCAGAAATGTTAGGTCTGGAATTAATAGACGTCCAATAAATCTACCCCCTTCCCCTCAATTTAATGTTCCACCGTGCTTAACGTGTGCCAATTAATTCTTATTATCTTGATTTACTGATATAATGACTTTTTTATATAAATGCAGATATTTGTTTTACAGAAATGTCGATTACAGCTAGAAAATGTTTGTTAAACCTTAAAATTCATTTCTTTTATACCTTTTTCATATTGTAGTTATATTCTATTTCAAAGCTATTTCTAAATATCTCCATATATATGATGGAGAACTGGCTACCTGTAGGTCGAATCCAACAACATTAATTATTTTAACTTATTACTAATATTGTAGCTATATAGAATCCAACAACATTAAGTTTATTGCAGATTTTTGTAATTCATGATACATTTTTCTTTGGTCCGACTTTTTAACAAATTCCCTTTTATTTAATTCAATTAATATTTTATTGTAGCTATATAGAAATTTAAGTTTGAACTTTTAAATAAAATTACACTCAATTGATTTTAGATGGTTTCAAAGAAAAGGCGTTGCTCATTATTAGAGCCCAACCAAAGGAGATGCAGTCCTTCTCGGCCCAAATATATAATTGTATATTAGCCATAAATGTATGTCCAAATAAGTAGGCCCATTCGACTAACAACTTTTATTATACTTACTTGAAAAGCACAGATAAAATGTTCAAATTTTTATGATTAAAAGGAGATATTTACATCCGACTCAATATACATGTACATTAATTCTGAGAGTGTGTTCTATTTTATTACAATTTTATCATAAGAAACACAAGTATAAGAAAAGATGAAAAAAAAAGATGGAAAAAGGAGAAAAATATTATCACAAGATTCAAACCAATATTTTATAATAATAATATTATCTTGAATTAGAATGAAAAACAAGGAAAATGGATTGCTTGAAAATAAAAATTAATCTTGCCTTGGTGTAAATTATCTATTTTAGAAAACATATGAAAAGAGGGAAAAATGAATGCAAATAAAATAAATTTCATCTTTTTCCATCAACGAGAACACGCCCTAATTAGATTTCACCAATCTTATATTAGAATTTAGCAATTACAATTATGATTTAATTAGGACTAATATATCATGTATCTGGGTGTAATGAAATGTGCCTCTTTATTGATTTGTATTCGACTTTAATCATTACTAGTACATCCACCCGCCGATGTGCAGACATGATATTTAAAATCTTATAGTAATATTTATAAAGTGCACTGATAATTGAAATTGCAAATTTTCTAGTACAATGTCATTCTTTTGTTATAAAAAATTTAAATAAACAAAAGAAAATTAAATAAAACCAAAATAAATATTGAAATATAGAATATAAAATGAATCCAAAATAAAAGATAATATACGAAAAGAATCGGAGAGAAGAGAAAGGAGAAAAGTTAATTTGAGATTTATAATTTCTATAATTTTATAAATTTACATTCATTTTTCTACACAGTATATATCAAAATAAAGCTTTTATTACGAATTTTAATTTAATATGGATAGTTAATATTTTATTATTAATCAAATTACACAATTTTTTATAAGAAAGAATGAAAAAAATGAGACGATACGAAAAAGGGGAAAAAATAGTGAAACGGTAATTTAAGGGGCAAATAGGGAGTTTTTGTTTTGAGGAGAAGAGTAGAGTTGAGCAGAAAAATAGGCAAAAACACAAACTTAATTTTAAAAATCTGGCGCCAAACGAATTACCGTTGAAAACTCTGTTTTTTGATATGTATTTAGATATAGATTAATGTATCGTGTTTTAACTTGAACTTGCCAAAAAAAATCTACAACTTTTATCCTTTGTATTTTTATGTATCTGACTTGTGCACATTTACCTTTCTATTTTATTTTTAAACCTGCAAATAAAGAAGGCATGGCGAAATTGAATCCAACGTATAGGAGAAACGTATAGAAAAAATTGGAAATACAAGGCCAAAATGTAAAAAGAAAATTTGACAACATAAAATTGGAAGTACAAGGGGTAATATAGAGGGCGTCGTAAAACGTTAAAATGAATTTACTTAAAGCAAACCGAAAATAACATTTATGGATTCCCATCAACCGTGGCATAAAAGTAAATTTTAAAAAATAAGTCACTACCTGTTGAAATTTTACATCTAAATTATTTTTAGTCATATAGCAGGTCAAGATCATTGATTTTTCCTTTGAAAAAAGGGAGAGAAGACGAATTAGGAGGAAATTAGAATTGAGAAATATAGACTACTAGCATTATTCACCACCCTCTGTTTTTCCTAGAGAATAGCACCCTTATTAGACTTGGGATTCTTATAATGTTTATTTTTCTATAAAAGAGTCCAACCGACAAATGGTTGGTGAAGGAGGTTGTCACAGTTTGGAGTTTGTTGCCGCTGCAGCTGCATTACAATCCAAGCTTCCTTGTGACTTGATGAAATCGTGCATTTCAAAATATTTGGGTCACAGCCCATGAATCATGATATGACAAAAAGGGTTCTGAAATAAATCTATTATTGTCTAATTTTAACTATTTTTTTATTGAATTCAAGGCCTTACTTGTGTGATTTGCATTATGCCTCCAAAATCATCGACCCACCCTTGATAAATTAGTACCACGTGTTGTTTCTTTATTAGATAAGACAGTTTGTTATATGTCTTTAATTATTCAATCCAATATCATTTGCTGGTCCGATTTCATTATTTTTTCATGGTTGTTGTAGTAGTATTACTATTTTGTTCTACCTAAACTTGGTTTTGCTGAAGTAGTCCAAATTCATACTGAGCCAATTTAATTTAGTTACACTCTCGAGTAAAATATATATTACATATATATATATATTGGATTACTCAACACATGCATCCACGAATAGCAATTGCAGTAGCAATAAGAAAATATAATTAATTAACAAACTATTAATTAATAATGAGAGTACATGAGAAAATCACAGAGAAAATTCTTCAAAACAATGATTGATGCTTTCTAGTAGATAGAATGATTTCGTTTTTTGTATATGCAATAATGATTTCGATGTTAACTTAGAAGACAACTTTATTTGAAGCAAACTCTGTGTTTCGTAAAGCATGATGTGATAAAATAGCATATTTATCTTTAACTGGGATTCAATATTTATCTTATTTGGTCATCAATAAATTAAGTTTGGTTGAGCTTTTGCGCTACGGTCGTGAGACAAACATGCTATTTATGTTTCATAAAGACAAATATTAGATCTCATTGTCTAAATATGTAAACTACCAGTCATAATCGAATTTGCATTCCATGGCCATCGTAGTAAATGTGGACTCTAATCTAAATCAAAATAAATATGTATAATTTAGGACACATATATGTGATTTGGAAAAGTTTTTTAGAACGATAATCTCTGGTAGTTTTAATTAATTATTTATTTGTATATGTTAATTATTAAAGCAATTTAAAATTTTAAGCTATTCAAATCAAAAATATCGAGAACATTTAAATTCTCAAGCTCTTGTTAATGACATCATCATTCTGTCAACTATAAAATAAAAATACCTCCAAATCAAATTCAACCAAACATCTTTGCACAATAATATTGAAATTTTTGTAGAAGTCAAAATTATATCTCTCATGCCTCAATTAAGAGTCTTTGAAACCCCAATTAGTTCATTCTCAATAGTCCACTTATTTAATTAATCCAATCATGAATAATCTCGACTCAATGGTAGCGGAGGACGTTGACGAGATTGGTGGAGGAGGGGCAGAAGTCGGTAGTTGGGGAGCGGAGGTAGGCACGAGGGACAACGACGAGGGTGAGGGAGAGGAGAAGAAAAAAGAAGATAGAGAGAGAACGAGAGATGGAGAAATAAGAAAAGAGAGAAAAAGAGTCTGAACAGATTGAACCCCTTCCCCCGGTCCCTACATCCTACCCCTACCGCCCTTTGTGCCCCTATCCCTAACCCTTGCCACTGAATTGGCTGTTAACCGCGAAACCAGCGATTAACCGCCAGATCACGATTCTAAAAATTCCTAACCGTAACCAGATTGTCTGAACCCCAGTTCCAGTTCGAACCATGATCAACGATTACGGTTTAACATTGTGGACCTCGAGTCCGGTTTCTGGTTGAATCGACAGTTCCGGTTTAACCATGCAACACTGACACAAAACATGTAAGTTCCAAGCTAATTGCAAACGATAAGACATTTCATAAACTATTGCAATTTTAACAGTATATATAAAAATATATGTATTACAAATAAATCCTAAATTGTTGTTGCAAATTAAGAAAAAAGTTATCAGTTCACTAAACATAAATTTTCATTGCTAACTTGTTAAATAAACTCTTCAGTTTAAACAAAAAATAGCATAGAAAGTACATGTCGTATGTGGCCAAAGCTCCAACTTTCGTATCATATAATTTCAATCAAAACGACAATATCGATTTTAAAATCATATCTTTGTTCAAAACTTTGTGAAATATTATACGTTAGAAAAACAAATAATATTTAAATATTTTAGAATCTAAAGATATAGGTATTTGTATTACTTTTGAGTTTTGAGCGATTTTCAACCTTTATTTCCGCTTATGCAGAAACGCGGGAGAGAATGTTTAAATTAATATTTGAATAAGTTGGGTTTGCTCCATAATCTTAAAACGAGATCATAGACTGCAATTCCGTATATACCCCCACGCTCACCCCACCTCCTCCTCCCACAGAGACTGCAATTCCGTATATACCCCCACGCGCACCCCACCTCCTCCTCCCACAGATAGAACTATTTCTTACACTAACATTCAATTTTCTCTCTCATCAAGTCCATTCTTTTTTTCTTTTCCTCTCATGGAGAACCAGAGCCAGAACTCCGGGCGGCGCCACCGCGAGCAATCGGCCTCGCCGTCCTCGCGCCGGAGCTTGAAGAGGAAGCTCGACGACGAAAGCGGCGAAGATCGCGGAAGTGTTGGCGGCGAATCGCCCGTAGCTTCGCAACAAGATCTCATGCGCGATATACAAGCGCAAGTTGAGATCCTCGATTCCGTTTTCTCAGCCTCCGAGCAGGACCGCGCGTCTGCCAAACACGCCATCCACGTCCTGTCGGAGCTCGCGAAGAACGGTACTGGAACGATGGGGAGCGGAAAGGAAATGAAAAGACAAAATTAAAAAAAAGCTTACTTTTCTTTTTTCTAATTTTGTCTAATTAGCCGTTTCGTGCGGTGTGACGGTTTAATTGAGTGTGCATGTGCTGGATTTTGAGCTTAGGGTTTTGATCTGTGGTGGATTGATCCGTGTGGTGGTTGTAGATGATAGAGATGAGTGGAGATTATATATGTGTTCCGTTTAATGTTTTAATCCATTCGACGAATTTTGCCTGGGCGTGTCTCAGTTTTGCCCTTTTGCTTTTCTAAGGGTGTATGTGCTGGATTTTGAGTTTAATTCTATGATCTGTGATGAAATTCTGTGTTTTTGGTTGCAGAGGACATGGTGAATTTGATAGTTGACTGTGCGGCGGTTCCTATACTGGTAAAGCATCTTCAGGCTCCACCTCCGCTGGGGAGGGACGGGGAAGGTGGTTCGAGGTCATATGAGCATGAAGTGGAGAAAGGAAGTGCGTTCACTCTGGGACTCCTAGCCATCAAAGTAAACTTCAGTACTTCAGAGTTCTGTTTCTATATGTTTTTGTTTTGTGTTTCTTTTGTGTGTGTGTGTGGTTATTTTCCTTTCTGAATCAAGCAAATTTAATTGGTGTAAGTTGTCGTTTGCTAATTGCTTATGAATTTACTCGAGATATTAAGACATTGGGCTGAAACTGGCACATTCCTTATTAGGTAATATGCCAAAGATATTGATTACTTTGATTCAATGAGTCGATGGTTTCACTTCTCTCTATTAAGTGAATTAGTTCAATTTCTTTTATGGCAAACTATCCTGTCCTTATTTTTGCATTAAAAGGATAGTAGCTTCCCACCAAATGACAAATGATCATGGAGCTAACCCTGAAAAGGGCCTGCAAGTGAATGAACCATAGAGGAATGCTTGACTGGTTATGGGAATGCACTGGTCTTTTCTCTTTTCTGTTTTTGGCCTATTTCCTTGAACAATGAGCACAATCATGACAAATCTTTGTTAGCTTGTTGAATATTGAATTTGGTGATGTTACTGCCATGCTTCATATATCATTAACACGCTATACTTTCATTTGCATAGAAAGACAGGTTTTGTTGTATAACTCGCAGGAAACAATGAGTATAAAAAAGTGTATGGAATGACTTGTGTAATTCATTTCTTAAACATACTAAAATTTCATTTTCATAGAAAAGACAGCTTATTGATAACTCAGAGTAAGCAGTGAGTATAGATATGCTTATGAAATGGCTTGGGAAACTAATTTTGGGATTAGCAGAAGATTTGTTCTCATGATCCAGGAAAGTATTTGTTAAATGTGTTTCACGGAAGGATGACAGAATCAGAAGGATCTTGTGACATTTATGTATTTTTAATTGAATCCAATCTTCTTGATATATATAACTCATAATAATTTGTCGATCTGTCCCTTCTGTTTGACAGCCAGAGCATCAACAACTAATTGTTGATGCGGGAGCCCTACCCCATCTCGTCGATCTCTTGAAGAGGCATAGTGATGGTCCAAACTCTCGGGTGGTAAGTGGTGTCATCCGGAGAGCAGCTGATGCAATCACTAATCTTGCTCACGAGAATAGCAGCATTAAAATCCGTGTTAGGTTGGTACTCTTGTGTACTTTACGGTTGAGTAAACAAAATTTCTGCCTTCTAAAATCTAAAATTATGATTTCAGGATTGAAGGTGGTATCCCTCCTCTTGTTGAATTGCTTGAGTTTGCTGACTCAAAGGTGCAGAGAGCAGCCGCAGGAGCCCTTCGTACTCTTGCCTTCAAGAATGACGAGAACAAGAATCAGGTCTTCTTTCTCTCCCTCTCTCAACTCATGTGTGTTATGAAGTCTTTTCTAATTGTTTGCTAATTTCAGATTGTGGAATGCAATGCCCTACCTACACTTATTCTAATGTTGCGGTCTGAGGACACTGCTATACATTACGAAGCGGTTCTTGCTACTATTATATGTTTCAGTTATATGGTTTATTCTCACTATATTTAAAATTAAATATCATTTTTACTGATGCTTGTAGCCACTGCAAATTGTCAGGTCGGCGTGATTGGTAATCTGGTCCACTCGTCCCCAAATATTAAGAAGGAAGTTCTGGTTGCTGGAGCTTTGCAACCTGTCATCGGTTTACTTCGGTATGACCAAAAGCATGTTAGAAATGCTATTATCAACTGAAAACATAGTTGCAAAAGCCTTTCGTTTTCTTGTCACTTTATTAGTTCACTTTACTTTTAGAGAAGCAAGGGACTGCATAAAATCAGTGTTATTATCTTAGTGGAAAAATAAATCATGACTGGAAACTGCATCGTCATGTTTAGACATGCTGATAGATGTTCATCCTTGACAAAACACTCTCATTATGCCCCCTCCTGTGTGAAGGGAATGCTTGACTTTTACTATAGAATGAGTATTTTTTCTACTTTGGTTTCTCTTTCTTCAAAAACATTTTCTCAGAAGTCCAAAACCTTTGTAGCTATTAATGGGTTCCCTTGTATAGAAAGAAAGAGATGAGGTGGGGGGTAGTAGATATAACTACAATATGACCAAGTGTTCTTTTATTGGTTGGTACTTGACTTACAATAGCTTTTCCTCAAGTGAAGCGATTAGGAAGCTAAACAAATTTGAGCCCTAGATGGATATATAAGTTGCTATTGGTTGATAAGGGGTTTTTAGAGTCGGTGTTGTCAAAAGCATGACCCAGACGTGCCCGCGGGGCACACGAGGCTCCACTGGAATTGCCTCACGGTGGCTGGGATGAGCGATATTCAGGGGGCATAGTGGGGCGCGGTCGGGCGGCTGAAGCGTGGTGCGCCCCGGAGCGACGGTGGAGGGGAAGAAGTCTGAGTTCCAACGAATGCAGAGAGGAGAGAGGCGTGGAGTTGCAGAGATGGGCGTGGAGAGAGAAGAAAGAGGCGTGGGGAGAGAAGAGAGAAGAGAGAGGCGCAAGGATTAGGTCAAATTCTAGGTCAAATTTTGGCATTGGGCCTTCTTTAATAACATATACACATTAAAGACCCAACTTAAGATAAAAAGCCCACTTTGAAATAAATAAAAGGTCCAGTTTTTATTAAAACCCCTCCCACTCTCCCGGCATCTCTGCACGCTGTTGAAGATGTGCCCTCTTTCGTGGGGAGCGCGCCCCGTCGCCTTGCGCTCAGATTTCCACCTAATCGCCCTGGTGCGCCCTGCACCCCTAACAACACTGATTTAGACCAGGTTAAGATGCTAATGGAATGTGGTGGCTCATGAGATATGGTTTCTCATAGAAGGACTCGGCTTACTGTTCCAAAATTTAATGTTGCTAATTACCTCTTATTTTATGATCATGATCATGATCATGATCATTTGAGGGAGGAAATATAATTTTGCCATAGATATGGTGTCATCAATCAATTCAGCTGATTCCTTGGGCAAAGCATGCTGGAGTAACTCCGTATTTGCTTATATGGAATCCATTTTTTGCTATTCGTTGATAAGAGGTATTTAGACTAGGTTAAGATGCTAAAAGAATGTGGTGGCTCATGAAATATGGTTTCTCATAGGACTCGGCTTATTGTTCCGAAATTTAATGTTGCTAATTATCTCTTATTTATCATTATCATTATCATTATCATTATCATTATCACCAGTTTAGCTGATTCCTTGGGCAAAACATGCGGGATCAACTGCATGTTTTCTTCTATGAAATCCATTTTTTGCTAGATGTCTGTGCTCCTACTGTTCTCAGCATTGTTATGCTAATTATTATGTCTAGTTCTGATTTATTCCATCCGTCTCGGTAAAAATGCCACACTTTGTGATGACACGAGATTTTAGAAGCTTTTGTTTAAAGTATTTAAATAGAGAGAGAAGTTGTTTGATTTATTAATGATGAGAGAGAAGCTAATAATGAGAGAGAAAAAAGTTGTTGGGAGAAACTAATAATGTGAGAGAAAAAGTTGATAAATGTATTAATGATAAGGGAGAAATAGTTGTTTAGTATATAATCTTTTTCCAAATATGGAAGTGTGACATTTTTAGTGGGATAAACAAAAAAGAAAAGTGTGACATCTTTAGTAGGACGGAGGGAGTATATATGTATAAGTCTTACTAAGTGAATTTTTTGAATTTATTTACTTATTTAAATTTCTTATTTGGTTGACATCCACAAATAACAGCTCCTGCTGTTCAGAGAGTCAAAGAGAAGCTGCTCTGCTTCTTGGGCAATTTGCTGCAACAGATTCAGACTGTAAGGTTGACAGATACTAATCTTTCCATTTAATGAATTTTCTAAGAAAGCTGTCTCTATAGTCCCTAATTGATGTATTACTCAAATATCCTTGTGTGATACCTCTGCAGGTCCACATTGTTCAAAGAGGTGCTGTCCCTCCACTCATAGAAATGCTCCAGTCCCAAGATGCTCAATTGAGGGAAATGTCAGCATTTGCCCTAGGGAGGTTAGCTCAGGTAACATTTTTCATTTCTTGTTTTGGGTTTCATTAGTCTCGCACCATCAACACTAGCCTAAAGACTATCTTCTGTAATATATATGTATGTATGTGTGTAATATAAATTATTTAAATCTTTGGCACTTAACGTTATGTGTTCCTCATACAGGATCCTCATAATCAAGCTGGTATTGCGCACAGTGGTGGAATAACACCGTTACTGAAGCTTCTTGAATCAAAAAATGGATCTTTGCAACATAATGCTGCTTTTGCTCTTTATGGGCTTGCAGATAATGAGGTATAGAAAAATAGAGGAGTTATTTAGTGGTTGTCCTCATAAAGCTTTGGCATTTTTATCAGGTCATTTCTTAGTTGGTCACACTGTTTCTTACCATTTTGATCGTCATTCTCTTTGTCGTAGGATAATGTTGCAGATCTTATTAGGGTGGGGGGAGTTCAGAAACTTCAAGATGGTGAATTTATTGTCCAAGTACAATCCTAAGCCTAACTGAAAATATCTGTTATAAATATATTTGTTATTGGGTTAGAAAACTTTTGTTACGTTCTTTGAATCAGAGATATTTCTCTGCTTTGTCAATTTTCTGCAGCCTACTAGAGATTGTGTAGCCAAGACACTGAAAAGACTTGAAGAGAAGATTCATGGGCGGGTAAAGCTACCTTTTAGTTGTTTGTAGTATGTGAGAAAATGGCTTCCTATAATGCTTCATTCCACAGACTAAATTTCATCAGCATTAAGTTTGAAAAAGTAGATGATGGTAGGATGTAGAATATTTAAGCATGAATAATTTGGAAATGTCTATGTGCTTTAGATAAGACAAACTGAAACTGCACACTTTGAGTTCTTAAGGTGCTCTATCGGTACCATTTTAATATGGTACATGTAACTTGGTTAATAATTTTCTTGTGCAGGTATTAAGTCATTTATCATACTTGATGCGTGCGGGAGAAAAACATGTTCAGAGACGCATGGCTCTTGCTCTTGCTCATCTTTGTTCTCCAGATGACCAAAGAACCATTTTCATTGATAACAATGGTACAAGATTTGCAAAACTACTCCATAAAGTCAGTATCACATCTACCTAAATCAAGATTTTCTGCAGTGAGCATGGCAGCCGATCTTGACTTCAGCTTTCACTTTCCCGCCTCACTCTCGTATATTTACAGGACTTGCGTTGCTTTTGGAACTTCTGGAATCAACTAACTCAAAGCATCAAAGAGATAGTTCCATGGCATTATGCAGGTTGGCTAATAAAGCAAGCTCACTTTCTCCAATCGATGCAGCTCCTCCTTCCCCAATACCTCAGGTGACTTTGCTATTTTGTGTTATTGTTGTTATATCAGTCAATCAACTGATACAATGAATCATCATCGTCATCAAACAATTATTATGAACTAAACAAGAAAGGGGGTTTGAAGGATTCAGTTTTGGTTTCTGGGGTTTGATGTGTGTGGTCATTTTCTGTATTATCAGTTGGCCACAGATTAAGAAATTTATGTGTAAAAACAGAATTCAATTTCTTTTCTTTTGAAGTCATAGATGCACTGGATGTGATATTGTTTATGCCTACTAACTTATATGGAATATTACTGCAGGTATATCTGGGGGAGCAGTATGTAAATAATCCTACGTTGTCTGATGTAACATTTCTGGTTGAAGGTAGAGATTTTTGTCATAACATCAATTTTTTAAGATGCATATCATTGCCACATTCTTATCTAGATATTTTTCGTTTCTGTTTCATTACCAGGAAGACTGTTCTATGCACACAGAATTTGTTTGCTTGCTTCTTCCGATGCATTTCGAGCTATGTTTGATGGTGGCTATCGGGTGAGCATGCTATTGAATTCCTGTTAATATATTTTTCTGTGTGCTTGGTTGCTCCCTTATGGCGTCCCTCTCCATGATGGAAGGAGAGACTTTTGTGCTAGACACTATGTTTAAGGCCTTTCATGACTGCTATCTGGCCTCCTCCTTAGGAGCGCACATGTCTCACTGTAGAGGAGTATGATTCCCTTTTGTGGAGCATTGTTATAAGATTGCACTAGTAATTTGAGCTGTCCCCTGTCTGGTTCATTGTTTGAACTCTAGAAATAATTGACCAGTTTTCGTGAAATTTTTGTCTCATGAGAATTACATTATTGACTTTTTAACTATGGGGGAAACTGAAATTTGAAAGAATCAAACACTCCAAACGGATTACTGCTACTGTTTATCAATCAATTAGGAAACCTTCCTGTAACTAAAATTTCCACTTCTATTAATTCTCCAATTATTTAATTTCATTTATGTACCCTTATTTCTTTCATTTCTGTTTGCTCGTAGCCCTTAAGCATCTCTTTGAAACAAACTTCAAATTTAAAGGCGTGCTTTGTGTGAATATTATGGGCATGTGAGACTGATAGCAAGCAAGTCCTTGTCTGGTTGGTTTGTTAACGTTCTAAAATTCTGATGTAATGTTGCAGGAGAGGGATGCCAAAGATATAGAGATCCCTAATATCAGATGGGATGTCTTTGAGCTGATGATGAGGTAAATACTTTGGATTTTACCCAGACAAATTCCTGATTCCTGTCGTAAGTTATGAATCAATTATTATTTCTATATATAGATCCTGAAACCGATCTGTTATTGGATTTAGATACATATACACCGGATCTGTAGATATCAACTTGGAAATAGCACAGGATCTTCTTAGGGCCGCTGATCAGTATTTATTGGAGGGTCTGAAGCGTCTGTGCGAATATGCTATTGCACAGGTAAGTTCACATAAGAAATTCAAGACTGATTTTTAACGGATTTTCTTCGGTTTGCGATAATATCTCCTTTTGCTCTCTAGGATATTTCAGTTGAAAATGTATCCCTCATGTTTGAGTTATCGGAGGCGTTCAATGCCTCATCTTTAAGACATGCTTGCATTCTATACATTCTGGATAAGTATGACAAATTGTCTGTGATGTCCTGGTATGTTTGGCCCTCAACCTCAGCTGCCTTCCATTACTATTTTCTCTGTGCTTCAACCTTATGTGCGGCCTCTTCATGCAACTGGGATGCACAAATGAATGAATGCAGGTACTCGCAGCTGATCCATCGTATTCTACCGGAGACGAGAAGTTACTTTGTGAGAGTGCTGACCAGACCTAACCATGCTGAATTAAGACGATGAGTTCTGTGGGAGCAATTTTTGAGACTGATCATTGACCCATTAACGACGGTGAGAATGTACAGAAAAGTTTGATTAGTTACTCGTTTGAGTAGTTGTGGAGTCTCCATTTATTGTCTTGGTGTAAAAGCACCGTTAATGGAAACGCCATATAATTATGGTTTACTTCGTGTTCAACTTACTTCCTGTCCAACTTCAATCTCGCACATTTTCTTGTAATAATTTTAGGTGCTTTAAAAAATTAAACAAAAAGTAAAAAACGAAGAGAAAATAACCGATAGGTCATAGTTGAGCGCATAAACAGTTGTTTGTTCTTTCAATTTGAAATTTGAGCGGAATAATGGTCGACTTCCGAGTTGCCAAACATTAAGAAGAACATACATCACTATAAAACTATCACCATATAGCAAAACAAACACACACACATCGGAAAAACATGCAAAAAGGCCAGGGCAAGAAACAAAAACAAAAAAAACTAGTCGTTTTCGAATACTCTCTGTGGCGTGGATCTGACAATAGCCTTATCGAGCTCATAGTACATCGGCATAGAGCGAGAACGCCGTGTATTTGAAGGTATCCTTTATCACGAAGAAGTGCACCGCGCAGAACGACACCAACACTGCTGCTATCGATATTACAAACGACGTCAGCTCCACTAGCAGCTTAGCCGGCAGGTTCGTCCCGTAATCTTTCTCACGGTGCCGCCACCATCGGACAAGTTTGATAAATCGCCATTTTGAATTGCAAAATATTAGTATCAAAGTATTTCTTTTAATTATATCCTTTTTTTTTTAATTATAACCCAACCAATTCTAGTCAACATGTATAGATTAAAAATCGAAAAATACTAAAAAATAATTATATTAATCTAAAACAAAACAAGTTAAAATATGAAAAAGTGAAATAGAAGATTTCAAGTGGTACCTGGAGATGAAGAAAACCATGAACATGACAACCGAGGCTATGAAGAAGCGGAGCGCAACCAATGAAGCAACGACGAAAACGTTAAATGCGGGCAGTTTCTTAAGCACGGGCCACGGGGTGCTGTTGGACTCAATACCAGTGCCTGAGGCGGTGAATGCCACGGTGGTGATGAGCACGACTATGACGGAGTAGGACTCAGACGTCTTGCAGAGCCAGTCGTTGACTTCCTCGGCCAACTCTTTGTGGTTTTCGGTGTACATTTCCCAAGGAGTTTCACCCTCTAGGTTGCAAACTTGCAATACATAAAGAATTTCGCTGGCATTGATTTAAGATTCATCAAACAATCTAACACAAGTGATGTGAATCCACCATGAAACCATATAAATTTCCCAATATTTGGCCTTGCAAGAAACTCCAAACAAAAAAGGTAAATGATAAGGTGTATTCAACCTACATAAAGATGAATAAAAAAGGAAAAGATGGGATGGTTAAGGGAGGAAAAAGTGTTTGTGGACAAGATACATTCCTAGGACCAAAAACTTCAACCAAGACAATGTAGGCAACCATTTGCTACTTTCACTAGGACAATCTCTTGCATTAGCTCCACAATCTAGCAAACACTAAACTAGAATGCATACTTTTACATTGAAAAACAAGCGAACAATGCAACCGCACAGAAACATGAAATTAAGGATAAAAGCTCTACCAAAAGGGAGTACACTCTCTCATGGAGGTTCTCAATATTCATTCATTCATTCATTCATGTCTAGCTTACAAAATGGAAGCCAAAATTCTTTTTAAGAGAGATAAAAGGGTTGTTGGACTTGTTCAAGCAAAAAAAAACTAATATACGAACACTCTTTCCAAATAAGACTATAGTTTGTTGGAAAAGAGAGTGCAAAAGAGGAAAAAAAAGTACAAGGTATGGAAGTCAGGCTGGAGGCGTAGGGGGAAACATGTATGGAAGGTGGGCTTCCCACACAATCCGTTTGAGGCCACAGACTCGCATCATTACCGCATTTCGAAATGGTCCATGTGGGAAGAAAGTCCTCATACACGGTCCGTTTGGGACCTCTTGCTCGCCGAAACCCCCTAACTTCGAGTATGGTCCTCACGGGCAAGGGACCTTCAAGCTTGGACTTCTCTTGCATCGTGAATCTCCAGATTAGGTGGGTTACAACCTCCTAGTCATTGCTCTCGTCCTCAGCCTTCTGATGTCCACCAACGGATGCGCCTCTTGGAGCCGAGTTCGATGTGGATCGCCTATGATCACATCATCCCCCCTTCTTTGGTAGGATTTTTCCTCAAATACAAGCCGTGGGTACTTTCAAAATCAAATGGACTCAAGTCACTAATGTTGAAAGTACAACTCACATTATACTCACCGGGGAGATCAATGATGTATGAATTGTTGTTCAATCTCTCCAAGACTTGGAACGGTCTATCCCCTTGTGAGTCGAGTTTTCACTTCACTTTGTCAGGTAAACGGATCTTGCAAAAGTTCACCCACATCCAATCGGCGCGTAGGAAAATCTCTTGCATTAGCTCGGAAATCTAGCAAATACTACGCTAGAATGCATACTTTCACATTGGAAAAATAGGTACATAATACAACCACACACAAGTAGGGCTAGAAAATCATGCGGGTTGTGTCGTTATAACGACCCAACCCGATAAGGTGAAACCCAAGCACAACCTGTCAAGAAAACTCTCAACCCGAACACGAACCTGATCTGCTACATTCAAACCCGAATATAACCCGCACACGACAAAAACCTATTACCGACACGAACCCGACACAACACTACAATCACAATGTAACAACACGACCTAATCCTAACTAAAGTAATAAAAATTTAAAAACTTAAACCTAATTAAAATAATAAAAAATAAAAAATAAATAAAAATAATAATATTACTTTAACGGGTTATCTAAATCCGATCCGAAATTATTGTGTCCTTATCGGGTCGACCTGATAAGGACACAAACTTAATAAGACTTAACACTAACCCATTAATTTCATGTGTATTCATGTCGTGTCAAAAATTGCCAGCCTTACACAAAATCATGTAATTAAGGATAAAAGCTCTACCAAAAGGGAGCACACTCTCATGGAGGTTTTCAATATCCATTCATTTATGTCTAGCTTATAAAATGGAAGCCAAAACCCTTTTTAAGAGAGATAAATGGTTCTTGGACTTGTTCAAGCGTAAACAACAAACATACCAACACTCTTTCCAAATAGGACTATGGTTTGTTGGAAAAGAGAGTGCAAAAGAGGAAAAACAAGTACAAGGGATGGAAGTCAAAAGATTGGACGCGCAGAGGGAAACAGGTCATGTTGGAAGGTGGGCTTCGCACACGGTCCGTTTAAGGCCACAGATTCATGCCTTCACCGCAATCTGAAACGGTCTATGTAGGAAGAAAATCCTCGCACAAGACCCGTTTGGGAAGTCGGGAAAGGAATTCCTCCATCCTCGTAGGTGCCAAATGGGCTGTGTGGGAGGACTTCCTTCCCACATGGTCCGTTTGGGACCTTTTGCTCACTGGAACCCCTTAACTTCGAGTACGGTCCTCACGGGCGAGGGACCTTCAAGCTTGGACTCCTCTTTCATCGTGAGCCACCGGATTAGATGGGTTAGAGCCTCCTTCATCCTCATAGTCATTGCTTTCGCCCTCAGCCTTCCGATGTCCATCCACAGGTCCATATCTTGGAGGCGAGCTCGATGTGGATCGCCCATGATCACATCAACAAGACTCATGTTTGCTTACGTGGTACCACTTGACCTCTCATTGCATCTGCAGTGCGGGGCCCGGGATAAGCCGAGCTCGATGTAGAAAATTGTTTGTCTTAAAATCTTTGTTTGAGCAAGAACTTGTATTTCACTACAAGCAAAACTATGTTCTTTCCATCAACGTTCTCGTTGTGAACGCCCATAGGATATTATGCCATGCTACGTCGCAAAAGAGTGAAGGGTTTTCCTTCATTAGATTTTGCTTCAATGAATAGTTATTCTGAATCGTCTATTGGTTTTTTCCATCATTATTGTTACTTGTTGCTGCGATGCAGATGAAGATGATTTCTCATCTTTTCCGTTGTTTTTGTTCTCATATTTGTCATTTCCCCATGTATTATAATAGTAACAATAATAGAGACACACCAAAAGATGGACATAATTTTGTGCTAGACCTCTTTATAGTTCATAGTTATTAATGTATGCCATTATAAATGTAAGGATTAATAATATCGTTTACCATTCGAGTTGTGATGGTCAAGATCTTTCAAATTGATGCCACAAATATCAAACCCTCCATCATCTCCATCTCCTTTATGCGAGGGAGTATACTAACTCACTTCAATTTCGAAATCATAAGAAGACATTCTATCAACCAATTCTTGCATATGATCTGAACCGTCCATTCTTGCTTCATTTTTTTCCTCTATAACCCTTCTTATTTGCTGGTTCATCCCTTACCATATATACATTAATTATTAAATATTATTTCATGGATTAATTTGGATGAAAATAAGGATTAACCAAGGCAAGAAAAATTAATAGTTTTTTTGAAATGTATGTGAGAGACATTCGCCAAAGGGTGCGCATAAGGAGAAGTAGTCTGAATCCAAGCATTGTGATTCCAATACATAGTCATCAAATCAAAATATGGTACATGGTAGAGAAATGAAGCTGACTGGCTGGAAGAGAATTGATCGGCGAAGGTAGATGAAGAGAAGTCAAGAAACAGAAGAAGCTGAAACAAAATTAGGATTAGTGAAACTGTTGTGAATTTGTTTGCTGACGTGGCAGATGAGGATAGTTAGTTGAGACGCAAGTCTATTAATAGAAACGTGTACCACTCTTTACATTTTTGTGAAATAAAATCCATATTTTCTCTCTTTTGAATCTGACTCTCTTAGCTCCAATTAGTTACTAGTCTCGATTGCCGTTTTTCAACTCCGATGATCTTGATTTTTATGACGACTTCATACCAAGTGGTACTAGAGCTACATTCCGACACCTGTGATGGCTGCTCAGATATATTCCATCGATATACAATGGTTGTAGGTGTTGGGGAACTTTCTCCGATGAAGGATCCCCTCGACTGCCGAGGATCTGATAGGATGATAATCAAATTTAATTAACAAATCTAATTACTCTACTACTAGAACGCATTTAGACAGACAGCTGACAGGAAAAATAGATCTCTAGGCATGCTCATAAAGATCAGATTGTTACCTTGTTTTGCAGACTCTTCTTGCTTATTAGTGTTTTAAATTGCTTGCAACCCACACCACTCATCCACAATAGTTCACCCTTAAGATCTTCTGACCTTTGTCCCTTCTATGGCTTGAATATTGTGTGCGTAATATTCTATCAAGCTCTATAAATTAGATGGAAACTAGAAAATTACTAATGAGAGTTCACAGGGGGGGACGAAATTTATGTGTGTAATGGCTTGTGACTTTCGTCCTCTCTACCCCTATATATACGGGTGGTGGGCTAGGTCAGGGATTCCAATGAGGATTGGGACCGGGCCTCCCAATCAGCTTAATTCTTTAAGTTGAGTCCAACTTATTTAAATCCATTAATATTAATTCACTCCACTATAAGATTAATATTGCACTGTCATTCCAAATCCGCACTATGAATATAACTCATTTTTAATTTATTATTTTCCATGTTTAAGATTTTTAGTATCCATTAATTAATTAAAATAGCTGCTAGCGTTAATTTAATTAATCTCTTTATTCAAGAGTGGTCCAGTTCAAAACTTTATTTAGTATACTGAAATAAATTCCAATTGCGCAGATTCGTACAATAAATTCCTTTTTCGAACTCCTCTTGAGGATATTATCAACTCGGGTCTCCCAAGACACGATTCTATATAATAAAAATACTTGCACCGCTAGACATTAATTACCACTGCCCAAGATATTAGGAATTACTTAGGGTTACGAAAAATCCGAACATATTGATAAATCAAAGTAGTGCATAATCAACAACGTATGCACAATGTTACTTATATAGATTAAGAAATAAACAATCACTAAGACCTTGTACTTAATTTACACATCGTAGAAATACGTATCTCACTGTAATCTATTTCAGTGTTATACCACACTCAGTGCCATCAGTTGGCCAATATAGGCGTGAACTTCGGATCGACACTACAACCTTTCACGATGGATTATCCATGTCTATCTTAGGTTGAGAACTAGATTTTCATTTATAACGAATCGATTGAAAGATCATTTGTGATCATGGATCCACCATTCAATATACAATATAGAATGATTATTTGTTCAATTTATGGTTATATGCTTAAGAATAAACATCCACAACCATAAAAGGCAAACCATATGACAATGTTCAATTTCTCCTCAGAATGAGAAATATGGTTTTAATACAAAGCAGCTCAAAGCATGATTTTTAGTATACAAACCCTAACAGGAGGAATCGTTGCATTAGGCACAACAGTAAATGACCTGTTATTGCAAATCAATAACTCAGATCGTCTTCATGCTCACTCGATGGAGGAACTGAATGAAGATTTTGTGGTACTGAATTTACAACACAATGAATTGATGAACAGACTATAGGGCAAATATGAAGGCAATTTATACGCGATGCAAGAATCGCAAGCGCGATCGCAATATTTTGCTATGAGCCAATCGATGGTTAGATTTCCTACCTTCTCTAGGTATGATCTGAATGGATGGCTATTTAGATGCCAACATTTCTTGACAATTGATCAAACTCCAGAATATGCAAAGGTAAAGTTGGCTGTTATCCACTTTGAAGGATGGGAACTAAAAATGCATTAAAATTGGATAAGAATTACAGAAGGACCAGTGAATACACTGTGAGAGGATTATATGGCAGATCTAGAATATCGATTTGGATACAAATTCTTTGGAGATCCGATGGCCGGACTATTAAGACTGAAGTAAACAAGTACAATTTACGACTATCATGATTAGTTTGAAATGTTGCTTGGTAGGATTAGCATCACCGAATCATATGCTATGATTTTTTTTTCAATGGTTTGAAAAATCAGATAAAAAAAGTTAAGATATTCATGCCAAAGACATTAGCTCATGCATTTGCCTTAGCTAGGTTACAAGAAACCTCATGTAGCACATCAAAGCATGGTTGTAATAATATCAAGAAGTCTATGCTATCGAACCCTAAACCATTGCTACCTACTCCTACACCTACTATTAAGAACATAAAGATATTGAGTGCCAAATTCATTGAGAAAATAACTATAGGCTTATGTTTTTGGTGCAATGAGAAGTATGAAATGAGTCATAAATGTTAGAGAAAACAACTATTCTTAATTGAAATACATGACATAGAAGGAGAATGTGAAGAGGATAAGGAAATTTCAGAAACAGATAACCCACATATTTCTATGCATGCTATTAATGGTGCATCTTCGAGAGGATATAGAACTATGTGAGTGATTGGCAAGTGTAGGAAGAAACCATTGCACATTTTGATTCACTCAGGAAGTACTCATAACTTCTTGGATCTCAACCTTGTCAAGAAGTTAGGCCTTAAAGTCATTGCTGTGAAACCTATGAGAGTAAATGTAACAAATGGTAACAATCTAGTTTGCAATTCTATGTGTAAGTAAATGCAATGGCTATTACAGGGAAAATTGTTTACTACTAATGTTCTATTACTTCCATTGGGAAGTTGTGATATGGTGCTGGGAATACAGTGGTTAGAAAATCTGGGAACAATACAGTGAAATTTTAAGAATTTGAAAATGGAGATCACACTGCAAGGCAAAACACATGTATTAAGAGGAAGTGCAATTGGTGACAAACTTCAACAAGTCTCAAGTAAGAGGATCCTAAAAATGCTACCTCACTGTGATGACATTCAACTTTACTGCTTAAGAGTTCAAGAGCAAGAGACTTTCAGTGTATAACATGGAGGTAGGTGGGGAAGAATATGCTGTCGCTGAATGTGTGCAGGAATTCTTGATAAAACAAGATGCCATCTTTAAAGAGCTCACAACATTACCACCTTTTAGAAGTCACAATCATCAAAAAGTGTTGAAGGAGGGGACAAAACCTATAAGTACAAGACCTTATAGACATACATCAATACAGAAAGATGTGATAGAGAAAATGGTAACCGAATTGTTGAAAAATGGTTTTATTCAGCTCAGTCATAGCTCCTTTTCATTTTTCTTCTCCCGTGGCATTGGTAAAGAAAAAGAACAAAACTTGGAGTATGTGTATCGACTACAGAGCGTTGAACAAGTACACTTTCAAAGATAAATATCCTATACCATTGATTGAGGATCTGCTGGAAGAATTATATGGTGTAGTGGTATTTTCTGAAATAGATTTAAGATCTGGATATCATCAGATTAGAATGTAGCCAGAGGATATCATGAAGACAATATTTAGAACTCATGACGGCCACTTAGTGGTGATGTCATTCGGGTTAACAAACGCACCAGCCACATTTCAAGGACTAATGAATAATATCTTCAGACCATTCTTGAGAAGATTTGTCTTGGTATTCTTTTATGACATACTTATATACAGCCACAGTTTAGAAGAATATTTGCAACATCTAGAGTTGGTATTTGGAAGTTGAGAGAGCAGTCTTTATATGAATAACATAGCAAATGTTGTTTTGCTCAACCCAAGATTGAGTACCTTGGCCATGTAATTACAGCTCAAGGTGTTGAAATTGATCCCAATAAGTTGAGAGTAGTTCAAATCTGGCCAGTTGCTAATGATCCTACTCAGTTAAGGGGATTCCTTGTACTTACTGGATATTATAGAAGATTTGTTAAAGGATATGGTCAAGTTTCCAAGCCCTAACCTAACATTCTCAAGAAGGAAAATTTCATTTAGAATGAAAATGCAGAGGAGACATTCCAGGAATTGAAAAGCATGATGCTTAAATCACATGTGCTAGCTTTATCTGATTTCTCACAACCTTTTGTCATAGAAATAGATGCATCTAGCTCAGGCATTGAAGTTGTCCTAATTCAGCAAGGACATCCCATTGCTTTTATTAGCAAAGCATTATACCTAAGCTTAAACAACTTTCTGTTTATGATAAGTAACTTTTAGCCATTGTATTTGCGGTCACACACTGGAGTCACTATTTGGGGGGTATGTATTTCATTGTCAAGACAGATCACAAGACCTTAGCACACCTACTACAACAGAAAATCACCACACCAGGATTTTGATATTATTTACAAGAAATGGAAAGAGAATGTTGTAGCAGATGCCCTCTCTAGGCTGCACACTTTAGAAATTTTATGCATGGCTATTACCTCGTATCCACAGATCTTTTTCCAATGATTGCTGATAGTTGGAAAAAAGATCCAACATTGAAGAAAAGGCAGACTGATAGTAGGAAATGATATTCATGGAATGGGGGAGAACTAAGAAGATAGGGCAGACTGATAGTAGGAAATGATATTCCTTTACAACAACACATCATCAAAATCTTTCATAACTCTTGTTTGGTGGTCACTTAGGTATGCTAACCACTCATAAAAGGCTGTCTACCTTACTCTATTAGAGGAGAATGGAGAAACAAATAAGAGAGTATGTTATACCAGAGATGCAAGTCTGACAACATTGCATACTCTGGCTTACTACAACCTCTACCTATTCCAGCTGAAGCTTGATCATAGGTGAGTTTGGATTTCATTAAAGGTCTATCTATTTCTTCAGGAAAATCAGTAATATTGGTGGTAGTGGATAAATTGACAAAGTATGCATATTTAGTCAGATTATCCCATCCCTATACAACAATGACAGTGACTCAAACCTATATGGACCATGTGTTCAAGTTACATGGGTTACCAAATGTGTTGATAGTGACAGGGATACAATTATCCTTTGCAACTATTGGAGTGCAATCTTCAAACTTCAAGGGATATAACTCAATATATCTACATCATATCATCCACAATCCGACGACCAATCCAAAGTGGTTAATAAGAGTGTAGAGACTTATTTATGGTTTTTTTACGGAGATCAAGCAACTCACAGTAGAAGGTGGCTGAGTTTAGCAGAATTCTGGTAGAACACATGTCCTCATTCTGCCATTGATATGACTACATTGGAAGCATTATATTGTTATCCTCATCCAATCCCTATTCCATACTTTAAGGAGGACTCTGAAGTTCATTTAGTAGAGAGAGTCTACTAGTCAGAGAAGAGATGATTCAAGTTCTTAAATATCATATGAGAGCACAGAAGAGGATAAAGCAGTAGCATGAGAAACATCGCACTGAGAGAGTATTTGCTATTGGAGATTGTGCTTATATCAAGTTACAACTGTATCGACAGACTTCTCTCCGTGATAGAAAATTTTAGAAGCTAATTCCCCGCTATTTTGTTCCGTTCAGAGTTATTGATAAGTTTGGATTGACGGCCTATAAACTACAACTTCCTCAGTCATCCAAATTCTATCTGATATTTCATGTTTCACAACTAAAGAAATGAGTGTGAGCTAATACACTGATTGCAACAACCTTACCAACATTGAGCCAGACTTCAATGATGGAACCTATTAAAATATTAGACCGTCAGATGGTCAAACGAGGCAATCAAGCTGCTACACAAGTTCTTGTCCAATGGTCGAATTTATTTGAAGAAGATGCCACTTGGGGATATCTGTATTATCTTATGAAGAAATTTCATGATTTCAAACCTTGAGGATAAGGTTTAATTCGAGGGAGATGATTTGGTACATGGTAGAGAATGGAAGCTGATTGGCGGGAAGAGAAGTGATCGGTAAAGACAGATGAAGACAAGTCAAGAAAAGAAAAAAGATGAAAACAAATTAGAAGTAGTTAAACTGTTGTGAGTTAGATAGCTGACGTGGCAGATTAGGATAGTTAGTTGAGGCGCTAGTCTATTAATAGAAACATGTATCACTCTTTATGTTTTTCTGAAATGAAATCCTTACTTTCTCTCTCTCTTAAATCCGCCTCTCTTAGCTTCAGTTAGTTACTAGTCTCGATGCCGTTCTTCAACTCCGGTGATCCTGGTTTTTCTGGCAACTTCGTACCAAAATATGAGATGAAAATTTTCAAATAAATTCTTGAATTAAATTGGAGTACAACAATACAATCTATATTTACGGATATGCTCCAAAATATGGTATTTACAAGATCAATCATGGGGCCAGAATTTTGAATAAGGGGTCTAATTTTGGAACTATTTATCCTAGTATTTGATTAAACATATATTTAATACTTAGAGAGCCATGAATGAATGAGGCCGCAAAAGGTCAGGGATTTCTTTGGATCTTCTTCATCTTTATGAAACTGAAGCTTTCTAATGTATATAACTTTGAAAATTAAGTAGATTTAAAATGTGATGCAATTTTTTGGTGGTCAGTTATAAGATGGGAGATTATCGTGAAAGATCATCTCATGATACACCCAAACTCGAAAATAATCAAACATTATCACTTAATATAAACTTGAATAAGGATATATTATGAAAATTATAAATATAAAACCACCGACTATGAATCTGGATATACTCAAAGATTGTTTGGAGAAGTCCAATGCGGGTCCCACTTTTAAAGGTAGATGGCTTGGTGGCTAGAAGATGGAGCCGAGTGATGTTTTGCGCGTCGTTGCGGTTTAGCTTCAGATACATATATACAGATTATATCAAATGCCAATTCTGCCCACAAAATCATTCACTATCAACATATGCAAACACACAGTGACAGATGAAAAAAATAGTAGGAGATACTTTTCGAATTTTACACTATCTTCGTCCACGAAAAGTGTGGTGCGGAGGGAAGGATACTGGTTTTGAGAAAGATAATGAAAGATACATTTTAAGTGAATGAAACCCACAAAGGGTATTAGGTGTTAGATGAGTATAGGGTTAGAGATTTATAGGTATGTGGTGGGTTTTTGTAATTATTAAGTTTGAATGATGATAAAATATAAGGGATAATATCCTAAATGGAACATTCGTGGTGGACGGAAAATAGCAATAAGACTATTGTGAGGTTTAGAGTAGGAAACAAAGTAGGAATTCATTGTATTTCTCATTCAGAAAAGCTAGGTTACAGCACCTCTTTTATAGGTGTATATGATGTAAACGAAAGGAAATAAAATCTGAAATAAAATCTAAATCTTCCTATTCTATCACAAAGGATTTGATTTGGTATTATCTACAAGATTTGAGTTTATCTTTCTAACAAAGACTACACTCTTTTGTCGACGGATATAGTATTTGGAAAAAAATATCAAATATAAGAAGAGAAAAAAATTGATTTTGGAGAGCTTTCCAGCTACGCCCCTGCGTATTAGCTATCGCTTCTGATTGGTCTCGTCCTTGTCCTAAATGATCAAAATTGATTTCTACATAGAATAGTAATTTGTTATAATCTACTATTGAAAAAACCATCAATAGTATAACTGTAAGTAACTAAATTTTGATATTGTAATTGAATTTTTTAACAACTTTTAAACTGAAGTAAAGATTTTGTTATTTGCCAAGCCTAAACTCCAACTGACCGAAATGCTCACCCGAAATGCGGAGTGAAGGATGGTCCTGCCGTCGTCCTTCCCGCAATAGCCTAACCCTTGGCCACTCTACCTTATGATTCTGCGCATACTGAAAGGATTCAAGCTATATCATTTGAAGAGTAGTTTTCATTTTAGTAATTGATACCAAAGAAATACAAGGATGCATCTACTTATAGTTCAATACATTCAACCTTACTTCAACATTACATGCTAAACAACAAAAGTACACAATCCTGCAGCTTCAAATTCCTAGCTGTGTAGTCAATGTTTTGTACCGTTACACACTTCAAACTCTTAGCTACATACGTTTCCACGTAGCTTTATATTTCCACGTTGCATGTGAGCTGGACTTACATTCCCTACATTATCACGTTTAGCATCCAGCTCGATAATGTTAACACATACAAATGAATGCCTCTTTCCGTCCGTGGACCACCCTGGCACACCCTAGCTTTGCCGAGGTAGGTAGTGACACGCAGCGACGTGTTTCCATGCTCGTTGGCGATGTGGAGAGCCTCGTTGCCAGCGAAGAAGATGAGGTGTTTGACGGTGAGAGACGGCTGGCCGGAGATGGCCATGTGCAGGGCGGTGTCACTGGTGTGGGTGATCTTGGCAGTGCGAGCTTGTTGGTATAGTTTGTAGGTTTGGAGCATATGCCGCCAATCGTGTTTCATGGCGTGGTTCAACAGCTTCTTCCACCTTCTCCGACTTATCTTGCCCGTAGTCGTCTGCTGGCCTCATGGCTCTCTCTCTCTCTAGATCTCTCTCTATCTAAAGGGACTCTGTTGTTTGGTCGCAGTATGGGAGTGAGTTTTATATATACATGTTGATGAAATTAATGGACAAAGGCAAATGTAGCATAATATCTATTGTGTAACTTGAGAGAATTTAAAAGAAAGACAAGTTATAAGCTAAGAATATGCTGCAAGGTTGATTTTTCATTGATATGTCATAAAGATAAACATTGCATCGCTATTTATATCAACAGTGGAAGGACCTAGAATGGCCAACGTTAAACCTAGATAGCTAAGGGACAAATACACTAACAAACAAAGATAAATAACTAAAAGTTTCTTCATTATCCGAATGCTACGTGCTCAGCTTGAGTACATGGTGTTATCCTTCACCCACCAAGATATCTTTCCAGCTTGGACGGATAGGTTGACTGGCATTGCCACATGGGACAAAGGTTTATTCATCAACGTTCATGATTTTCTATTCCAAGACTGAATGACATACGTGAGACTTCGACGCTTTCAGCTTAGCTCCTTCATGGTCGATTTAAGTGAAGTTAACACTTCCCCTCAATTCGATTGACGAGAGGGGACAGACTCCAAGTCTGTTTCTGAGCTTAGAGAAGAATTGGTAGTTGAGGGCTTTAGTTAGAACATCCGCAACTTGGTCTGATGTGGGAACATGTCTCAATTCAACTTCTTTAGCTTTAACCTTGTCTCTAACCAAGTGAACATCTAATTCAATGTGCTTGGTCCTAGAATGAAACACTGGATTACTGGCTAATGAAATTGTACTCATGTTATCTATCCAAATAACTGGAATTCCAGCACACTTCACGCCTATTTCATTCAATAATGAACTAATCCAAGAGACTTCACATACTGCTTGAGCCAAACTCCTGTATTCAACCTCTGTGCTCGTCCTAGAGACAACCGACTGCTTTTTGGAACACCATGACATAAGATTCTTCCTGAGGTAAACACAATAGCCTGTCACAAAGTTACAAACCTTCTATCATCAAGATCAGCTGCCCAGTCAGAGTCATAAAATGCAGTTAGGTTAAGGGAAGATGTCTGAATATGAAAGCCATAATCAGTTGATCCAACTAAGTATCTCAAAATTCTTTTTACAACTTTCCAGAGTGTGTCAAGAGGAAATGACATGTACTGACTTACCTTGTTTATATAGTAGCTTATTTCTGATCTTGTAATAGCGACATACTACAAAGCTCCCACAGTGCTCCTATAAACTTTCCCATCAACAGTTGGACTTCGTTCTTGTTGAGTCCCAGTCTCGAAAGCATTGGTGTTGGGTAGCCTTTTGCATCTTTCATTTGCACATTTTCAAGTAGTTCCCTAATGTAAGCTCCTTGGCTAAGATGAAGTCCAATAGAAGTTTTGTTCACATCTTCACCGAGGAAGTATGTCACTTCTCCTAATTTTTTAAGAGAGAATTGAGCACTTAACTGGGAGATGGTAGTAGTAATGGCAGAAGAAGAGTTACATGTGACTAGCATATCATCTGCATAAATATGTAAGTACAAGATCTGAGGGCCTCGGACTTTGTAGAATAATGAAGTGTTAGTCTTGGATTGTAGAAATCCAAGAGATAGAAGATCATTCTGAACAGTGAGGAACCAAAATTTGGAGGCCTGCTTCAAGCCATACAAAGCTTTTTTGAGTTAGCAGGCATGATGAGGGGAGTTCTGCTCCTAGCCTGGAGATTGCCGCATGTAGATATCCCCTTCAAAATCACCATGGAAGAAAACATTATTTATATCAAGGTGTCGAATTGACCAAGAGGAGGAGATTGCAAGAGATAAGATCAATCTAATCATGGTAGGCTTAATCACTGGACTGAAAGTCTTAGTGAAGTCAAAGCCTGGTGCTTGAGAAAATTCTTAGGCCACTAAACAGGCTTTGTATCTGGCAATGGCCCTATCAGCATGTCTTTTAATTCAAAAAATCCAAGTAGACCCAACTAAGTTCTTGTTAGGAGGAAGCTCAGTTAGAGACCATGTTCTATTCTTCATTAGAGCCAGGAATTCCTCATCCACGGCTTTCTTCGAAACGGGTACTGAGAGGGCAACGATAGTTGACTTTGGGAGAGAGGATATGAGATTAATATTTAAGACTTTGGGTTTAGAAATGCCAGCCTTTCCTCTAGTGATGATAGGGTGAGAGATAACAAGTGGAGGTTTAGAAGAAGAAGAAGAAGAAGAAGAAGAAGAAGAAGAAGAACTGGATGAGGAACCGAGTATGGATGGTGATTGTGCAACAAGTTGAGGAGGAGAGCTAGGAGCTGACTGCACAGCAGAGTTGGGATGAGAAGTAGGCTGAATAGAAGGAGAAACACTTTGGAGAAATGAATTTGAATTGGAGGTAGAAGTACTTTGGAGTGTGGAACCTGCATCAATATTTGGCAAGTAAAGCTAATCCTATTTCAACAACATATCTGTGTTTTCTCTCAGCAAGGCCGATTTGCTGTGAAGTGTATGTTAGGGTATATACTGAAAGAGCAAGCCTTGAGCTGCTTTGTATTTGTAAAACATTATTTCCCAAATTTATGAGAAGATATTATTTTGTCACATTGATTTGCTTTTCATATTCTTTACCTTATAATCTATTATGACTAAGAAAATGTGCCTAAATCTTTTGCATTATAGACCGATTGGTGATCATGTTATCACTGAAGGTTTCTCAGTCGATCTCTTGCAAAAGATAATCAAGTTTCACAACCTAGATAGACTTAGACAATCTATTGCGAAAGGTTGCAGTGTCAGTCCAAACGTTTACTAATCTTGGTAAAGAAATGACACTGGCGTGGTATAACACTGAAAGGATTCACTTGAGACAAGTCTTTCTTGCTGATTACTAAAATAAAAGGTCTCAGTAATGTTTATTTCTTAATCTCTATATATAACATTGAGCATATGTTATTAATTATGCACTACTTTCATTTATCAAAAGGTGCGGGCTTTTCGCAGCTAAAGAATCTTGATATCTTGTGCAGTGGTAATTAATGACTAACAAGTGCTAGGATTGTTATTGCACCGAATCGTGTCCTGGGAGAATCCGGATTGATAATATCCCCAAGAGGAGTTCAATAAAATGTTTTATTATACATAAGCCCGACCGGCTTGGAATTTATTCCAAAGTATAATAAATAAAGAATTTAAATTAAAGCACTCTTGGTAAAAGATATTAATTAATTAAAACCATCAGCAAGTTTAAATTAATTAAAGGATATTAGAATCTTAAACATGAGAAATAAATTATTTAAAAAGGAAGCCCACATTCTCGGTAATTTGGATTTGGACTGGTAAGTGAATATTAATTTCTATAGTGATAAAAATTGATATTCTATTGAGCTTATATTAAATTATGGCTCAATTTAATTAGTAAGAGCCCAATAGGGAGACTCAGTCCATATATCCTTGTATCGCTAATCTGGCCCATAAATACTCTATATATAGGAGAGAAAATAGAGAAAATTCACACTTACACTGCACTAGTGATTTTTGAAAATCACTTGTGCACACACGTTCACAATTTTCAAAAATTGCTAGGATTTCTCCTAGCCTTTCTATTACTTTCTCCCCTTTTTAAGTCCTATAGGTTTGATAGAACTGTCCACCATAATATTCAAATATAGGAGTTGGGAACAGATTAGAAGTTCCTAGGTTAGAGATAAAAAATCTTCATGTGGAGAAGGAGCAAGCCATCGTCAGATCTTTGGAGATTTAACAAAGTAAGTGTTCTAAAACAACTAGAAAAGATGAATTAGGATTTCTTTAATCTGTTTATTCTTGCTTTAAATCACATTCTAGTTAAAATAGGATTAATGAAATTGAATTTATTTTATTTATATTAACCTAGTAGATCTCGGGTAAGTGATTCCTTCATTGGAATATTAAAAATCCCAACAATTGGTATCAGAGCCGGAATTAGTCACTGATATAAGGAAAATATGTTTTTTCTGCTTGTTTCCTGCTGTTTTCGTGCTAGTTGTTCTTAACTGAATTGCATGAAATTTGAATGTGGTTGTTGGTTTAGTTTTTCGATTTTTCCTATAACTGTAAACCCACGGGGGTTGGCCGTGGTAGATTATGTCTTTTATTTTTTATTTTTTCTATTATTTTGTAATCGAAGACGAAGAACACGAAAAACGGAGACGGTGGTCGTATCCGGGCCACGACATCATGTCGTGGAGCCCCACCCGATAACGGTTCGTGCACATCATCGGCCAGAGCCTACCGGTACCGCACGCATAGGTGCAGTGGTGCACCACGTGCGACGTCGGGAGCCTAGGTGAGCGACGAGCAAATGAGACCTGGCGCGGTAGGCTGAAGGCGTTGGGGATGGTCGAGGGCTTGTCCCTCGGCAGCAGGCCGACAACCCTCGGCAGCCAGGCGCGACGCGAGACGGGAAACACCTTGTAGACTGGAAAAGCAATCTGGATATAGTATTAAGATCCGATGACATTAAGTTTGTTATGGAAACAACTTGTCCTCCAGTACCTACCAATAATGCAATGAATGCAGTTAAGGAAGCATGTAACAAGTGACGCACAGCTAATGAGATGGCGAAGTGCTATATTTTGGCTTGTATGTCAAATGTACTCAACATCAGCATCAAGCTATGTAGACAACCGCTGACATGATGCTAAACCTTGGAAACCTATTCGGGACGCAAAATCGGACTGCCAAATCAAGGGTAATCCGGAATATAATGAATAAGACAATGAAGGAAGACTCATCTATGAGGGACATGTCCTCGAGATTAAGGGCTATCTCAATGAGATATAAATTTTGGGAGGATCAACAGATTAAGAATCCCCAATAGATATCATCATTCAAAGTCTACCAGCAATCAGGCTGAATTGTAATATGAATAAAAGGAATTATTCATTGCCTAAATTGTTGACAGAACTTCAGTCGGCAGATGTCTTCATGGCCTAGACTAGGCAAGCCCTGATTGCAGCTACTCCTTCTTCCTCGGGCTTTAAACCTAATAAGAGGAAGAAGAAAAATGAGAAGACATATGTGGCCCCTAAGAAATGGAAGGGCAAGAAGAGGATGAATCTAAAGAAACAAACTGGAAAATGCTTCAAGTACGGCAAAATGGGACTTTGGAAGCCGGATTATCCACTTCTCAAGAAGGACAATGGTTCATGTATTTCCCAAGCTTATGTAGTAGAATCATGTTTAGCGACTGATTCTACTCATTCGTAGGTAGTGGATACGGGAGCCACTGATCATATTTGCTTTGATCCTTCTATAATGCAGGTGATAAGGAGACTAGATAAGGGTGAGATCTATATTCAGCTAGGGGATGCCACGAAAGTGGCGGCCATTGCAGTGGGAGTTGTTCATTTACATTTTTCTAGTGATAGAATGTTGCTATCAAACAATGTTTTGTTGGTACCTTCGTTTAGAAGGAATTTAATTTCTGTTTCTAAACTAGTTTTTGATGGATATTCTATTTCATTTGATAATGCTTGCATTCTTGTGAAATGTGGTTCGTTTATCTATCGTGGTACAATGTTGAACAATTTATATACCATAGTAAATACATAACTCTCACAAATTAATAACACATCAACTTTCTCAAGAAAGAGGAAATTTCATTTTATTAGAATAAATGAAACATACTTATGGCATTTAAGGCTTGGACATGCCAATCCTAGGAGGATCCAAAAGTTAGTGGATCAAGGTTCACTTAAGAATCTAATTTAAGAACCTTTTACAGTGGTTGGTAAGATGACCAAGAGACCCTTTAAGGATAAAGGGTATAAGACCAAAAAAGTAATAGAGCTTATTCATTCTGATGTATGTGGTCCAATGTCAACTAAAGTTAGAGGAGGTTTTCAATATTTCATCACGTTTATTGATGATTATTCGAAACAATGATTTTTTTATTTGATAAGCTACAAGTCATAAACCTTTGAAAACTTCAACGAATCGAGAGCACTTGTAGAGACGTTTTATAGTAAAATAATCATGTGTATATGGTCTGACCGTGGAGGCGAATATCTTAGCAATGAGTTTTTGGATTACTTGTCAAAGGTGGAAATTCAATCACAATTGTCTTCGCCTGGCACACCTCAAGAGAACGGCGTGGCTGAAAGGAGAAATCAAGCACTCCTAGAGATGGTTCGATCAATGATGAGTTATGCTCAGCTACCTATTTTTTTTTGGGGATATGTGCTGGAAACAACAGCCTACACACTAAATAACTTACCATCAAAATCAGTATCAACGACACCACATGTGTTGTGGACCGAACCCAAGTCCAATCTAGCACATCTCAGAGTGTGGGGTTGTCCAGTACATGTGTTGGATAAAGATCCAAGTAAATTGGAATCACGTACTAAGGTATGTTTATTTGTAGGATATCCTAGAGGAACGAACTATAGTTTTCGTGACAAGAAGGTATTTATTAGCACGATGTCAGATTTTTAAAAGAAGACTATATAAAGAATCATAAATCTAGTAGTGTGGTTGCTCTTGAGGAACTAAGAGAAATCACATAACCCACTATTCAAGAAAACACAATAAATACACCTACAACATCAACTTCTATACCTCAGTTATAGTGCCTCGTCGTAGTGGGAGGGTTACTAGAGAACCCGATAAATTCAATGGCATAGGAGAGTCTTCAGAATTAGTCCTTGACCTGGATGAATCTGTTCCCCGGAACTACAAAGAAGCAGTAGAGGATATAGATAGTCGCTATTGGGAAGAAGTGACGGAATCCGAACTACAATCAATGGTAGACAAGGATATTTACGACCTCTGTATCCCACCTAAAGACTGCAAGGCCATTTAGAGTAAATGGGTATACATGTGTAAGCGTGGACCTGACGGGAAGATGAAAGTCTTCAAGGCACGATTAGTGGCAAAGAGTTATACCCAGATGGAAGGTATCAATGAGACCTTCTCGCCTGTAGCCATTCTTATGTCGATCGAAATCCTATTGCCTATAGCAACCTACATGGATTGGGAGGGCTGACAGATAAACGTCAAGACAACTTTCCTTAATGGAAGTCTTGAGGGGATCATCTACATGCAACAACCCAATGACTATGTAGTTAAGGGAAAAGAATGCATGTTCTGCAAACTTAAGAGATCCATTTATGGTATCAAGCAAGCATCCAGATCATGGAATGTGTGTTTCGATTAGACAGTCAAGTCCTATAGATTTGAACAGTGCCCTGATGAGAGCTGTGTATATAAGAAGGTTGAAGGTGCAATTATTGTTTTCTTGATACTCTATGCTGATGGCATTCTTTTTATTGGGAACAACAACACAATGTTATTAAATGTTAGAGAGTGGTTATCTACTTAATTTAAGATCATAGATATGGGAGAAGCTGGACACATTCTTGAAATCAAAGTAATTTGAGATCGCCAGAAAAGAATGTTGTGCTTGTCTTAGGAATCCTAAATTGATATCATGCTCAATTATCAGATTATCTGTTAACCGATAACCGCCGGTTCTGGTTCGGTTATCGGTTATAACTGATAACCGAAAATCAGAAATCGGTTAAGCAGCCCTAGCTATGAGTATAGGATAAAACAATAAATTTATAATTATTTTTATAACTTTTTTTAAATAATAAAGCTATAATGAGTAAAACGATGACTATAAATAGGATCACCATCCTTTGCTTAAGTATCTTGATGAGCTTAAAGTGTTTGGGTCGAAAACTACTCGTGACGGATTTGGAACTGAGCTTGGGAAATATAATATAGGATATCCGCCACCCAAACTATTTTATATAAAATAATAATGTTATAATTTTATAATGTTTCCTATTAATATTTATATTTTAATTATAAATTTTTATTTTTCTAATGTAGTTAGGAAAGATTACATGAGAATGTTGATGATTTAAAATTTTAATATGGTTACTTCAAACAAAATAATTAATTTAGATACTGATAAGACATAATTGTTGCTAGGAATTAGGGGTCGAATTGATCTTTAATTGGACAAAATCTGCAGCTAATAAGTGCTAATATGCAGGATAATGGAAGATATGGGAACATGAGGTACAAGGATGTTGAAGGGCTGAAAATGCATAGCAAGAGCAAAAGAATTGGGTTTTGAAGCCCAAATTGCAAACTGTCAGAAACGCGTCACCAAACTGTCCAGCTTGAAGGTGTCGTCAGACCAGAAGGGCAATTCGGCCAAATTGCGAAAGAATGAAGGAAAAGGAAACCCTAACACCCGCCGCCAGTCTGCGAGGCGCGACAAATCAAATTAGGAAAGAATCATCTAACTGCCCAGCTTGAAGGTGGCGCGTCGGACCAGAAGGCCAATTTGGTTAATTAACCGAAGAGATAATAGAGGAAACCCTAACCTAGCCGCCTCCAAGTCTATAAAACGGGAGGAATCAGTCCAGAACGTGGTTAGACACCCTCTGCACCATTCTACAACATTCTAAACTTTTAGAACACTATGGAAAGAGAAGAGAATGAAGATCTATATCCACTTAAGCTAGGAATCAACTCTACTTGTCCGATCAATCCATACTACACGTAGAGGAGACGTTTGGTGGAGAGAAGATTATTTGATTTCAACTTCCAGAGAAGAACTGATTACTTTCTTGCTTTAGTTTTCGTATTTGGTTGTTAGTTAAATTTTGGAGTTTGTTTTAAAACCTTTTAAGTTTAGTTTTCGTTTAGCTTTGTTGGATTTAAAGTATTCTAAATATTTGCATGTTACTAAGCCTTGTTTTTCTTTAAACTTCAAGTTGCCTGGTTTGTTCACGTATGCCCAGTTGTTTAGATTATTGAGTTAGTTTGCTATTTCGATTTTGTTCCGTCTTTGTTGTTTAATTTTAGTTCCCTCTATCGAGCTTTGAGACGTTCAAGTTGCCAGTTTATTTCCTGTTTTTAATCTATCCAGTTTGAACATGCTTCTCTTGCCACTGCTTTGTTGCTTTAATTTAGTTTATATTTTTGCTTTCTCGCTTTAGTTAGAAATAGTTATGTTTCAGATACGTTTAAATTGCCAAGTATGTTTCCTCAATTCCAATTGCCCAGTTTGTCTGTCTAATTCAGTTTGTTAATTTTGTTGATTTCTTTTGTTTTGATAATTAGTTTCCCGCTCTTCATAGTTAGTTTATTTTCTGTTTTCTTCCATCACTTTGAAATTAGGCGTGGCGGCATCGCCAAAACCCCTCTTAGGTATAGTGCATACATAACGAAATTGGCATTCCTCGTGGGATCGACCCCGCTCTTACCATAATTCAATAGTATAGTGGAAAGTGGGAAACATATAAATATTATTGATCGGGCTAGTTTATTTCCCAACGACAATATAAACCCTAGCCCGCATCAAATGGCGCCGTTGCCAGGGAATTGTGATTTTTTGTTATATGTTTTCTATGCCATTGTCTAAATAGTTTTTGATTTTGACTTTTTATTTTTCTTGTTTATGAGCAGATCTTCAAGGCCACAACTGTTATACGATTCTGAGATCGAGAAGACTGTCAGGAGGTTACGGAAGGAGACGAGACTTGCAAAACAAGGGATTCAGACTCGGACAAGCCGTCAAGCTGCCCTGCCTGAACCCAGCTGCGCAGTTCAAAGCTTCGAAAGTGACACAGAAGGTGACATTGACGTCACGTTCGATTTTCATCCTATTTTGGAGGACAAAATGGCTCAAGAAGATAATGATCCACGTCTGGCAGAGCTTAATTGTCACTTGGAGGATGACCCTCCAACTCCTATTA
>JAYDZE010089936.1:0-24575 GCA_034509125.1 Monilaria moniliformis
ATATTAAATTGGGGGCTCAATTTAATTAAGTGAAGCCCAGCAGGGAGGCCCAGTCCAAATTTCCTTGGATCCCTAATTCGGCCCATCATGACTCTATAAATAGGAGAAAGGAATGAAGAGAAATCACTTTTGCGAAAAACCTAGCAGCTATTTTCGAAAATAACAGTGCACACACACACATATTTTTTGAAAATTGCTAGGGTTCCATACCTAGTTCTTTCTCTCTTCATTCTCTTTCAAGTCCTAAAGTTTGATAGGACTGTCCCATTACAATATTCAAACTTAGGAGTCGGGAACAGATTAGAAGTTCCGGGGTCAGAGAATCTTAGACTCTACCCGTGGAGAAGGAGCGAGCTATCTTCGAATCTTTGGAGATTCAAAAGGTAATTCACTTAAACCAACTTGAAAAGCATGTATAGGATTTAATTTCCTTGAAAAGCATGCAAACTTGTGTTCTAGAATTAAGTAGGAAGAATTAATTGCTTTAAAGAATTTCTTATATTATCCTAGTAGATCTCGGGTAGGGGATTCCTTCATTGGAATTTTTAAAACCCCAACAGTATGCACCCTATGCTGACACCCTTGGTTTAATTATCGTTTCAGGTCAATTCTTAATCGCTTAGCGTCTCCAGGTGATCAATGATCCTTATGACAAGTTTAGTAGAGAAGGAGCAACTAAGGATCCAGATCTGTGGTAAACTCGAGATAATAGTAATGTGCACAAGCAGTACAATTTAAGAGAAACTAGATTTTTATTGGAGTAGAACTGCAGAACTTTCACAACTTAAATTGCTTGAGAGAAGAGAAAGGAAATGATTATCATAGAGGATTTTGGAAGAGAAGAGTGTGTGTGTCTGTGTATGTGTGTGATTTTGGGAATGGGGGATGTATTTAAAGATGAAATATAAAGGGTGAAACTAAAGAAAAAAAATTACATATGAACCGCCGATTTTGTGCAGAAACAATCGGTTTTCTGCGAAAGCCGTAATTTTGCTGGTAAACGGGTGGCTTTGGGTGGTTTTTGGCAGTTTTTAGCGGTTTTCAACGGTTTTGAAGTATTGAACTTGAACATGTACAAGAAAAAAATATATGAGTCATATGATGTATTGAATTGAAGTTTAAGTAATAAATTAAACAAACTTCAATGTGTTGGGAGACTATTTATAAATTCACAATTGCAACTCACAAGTTTAAATAAAAGAAACAAAGAATATGAGTTATAATGATTAATGAATAAGTAAAAGAAATAACATTTCCAATTATATTAATGATTAATGAATAAGTAAAAGAAATAACATTTGCAATTATATTAATAATTTGATAATGATTTAATAATGGAATGTTTACATTACAACTTATAAAGTTTAAGTAATAAAATAACCAAACTGTTGTGTGTTGGGAGAATTACAATTGTAACCTTTTTTTTTTCAAAACACCCCTAAAGGTGAGGAATTAGGCGGACCCCCCAACTTGTTGATATCAAAACAAACATCAAGTATCTCATACACAGGTCAAGCCCAAAAATGCCTTGGCCCAACAACAACGAAACAAAGGCAAAGAGGCTGAACCTAAAAACCGGGTTGTGCCTACCTATCAAACTAAGGAAGATATAAAGACGAGCAAAATGTAAACATGGGCCAAGAGATGGCCCTTATAAACCAATAGTAGGGAAGAAAAACAAGACATACATATGGAGATGGCCCAAACAAGAAATGGCAAAATGATATAATATACATCACATCAAGATACCACAAGAACTTACATCTAGGATAATAAAATCAAAAGGAGAGAAGGAGGAGCCAAATGAACCTAACCATCTTCATAGCGAAACCGAAAGTTGGGGTAACCTAACTAATCACACGTAACGAGCGCCTTAAGATAACGACGCGTCAAGGCTACATCATAGACTATGAGGGGTAGGGCTTTGCGCTCCCTACCAGCGAAGAAATATGCCGCACGATTTCCTCGCGGGGAATGTGCGAGAAGCGAACTCAAAGCTGCCCAAGAAGAGAACGAATACGTGCCAACGAATGACGCATATCCGTTGAGCTGAGCTGACCTATCGATGGAAGAGTGACCATTGTTGCCGCATCCATCTCGATCCAAATGTGGATTAAATGATCCATCACAATCAAGAAGCCTTAAAGGAGAGCAAGAATCTCCACTTCAAAGCTAGACCACACCGTAAATGGAGCGCAGAAGGCACTCAAGAGAGTCCCTCTCGGCCCACAAACCAATCCGCCACCACATCTCGAGCCTGTATGCATCGTAAAAGACCCATCCATGTTCAGTTTCACCCAAAGAGCGTCAGGAGGTTGCCACAGAACCATGAGGTACTCCAACATCCGCGGACGAGGTAAAGCCGGGGGCATGAACTTGACGGGCGGGGAACAACCACACAAGTGATAGAGGACATGCTTCCCTGCCGCCACTAGGATCCGCAAGTGATGAACAACTTGCCAAGTCACATAAGAAACACGAAAATGAATGTTGTGGTGCTTGTAGTTATTCCTCTCCATCCAAAATGAACCAGAAAAAAGGGGAATAATGAAACTGATGTGTGTTGTGGGAACTTTGTGATAGGCCCACCACCAGAAACCTAGTCTAAGTGCAATATCACTACACGTTGGAATAGGTGTGTGCAAATAAGGAAACATGGCTGCAAAGTACTCCAAAATAGCTCTTGTCGACTCACTCAACACAAACAATTGCTACAAGGACTCAACAGAATGAGACGACTCACAACACAAACATCTAGAAGCAAGAGAGACATGACGCGACTACAATCCATAGGAATCCGGTTGATCAAGAGGCACGAAAAGAACACGGAGATGGTAGAAGTCAGGAAAATATTCCACATCTATCCAAACAGCGGACGGTGGGGCAGCCGTCGCCTGATATAATCCCAAGCAGAAATCACTAAGAACCCGTTGTGGCTAGTCATCATCCACCGCATCACATCTCGTCTACCCATATCTATTGGTGTAACACTCAAGATATCAACAATATGCAAGGGCACACCATGCAACACATGCAAAGAATGTAGGCTATCTAGATACCAAGCATGCTCATGCCAAAATCGAGAAACAGGGACATTAAAAAGCACAACATCACGATGACAATACGATCGGAGAGGTCGGTCCCTAAACCACACGTCACCCCAAAAAGTGACTCCACCATCTCCCAAAGACCAACACAATTAAACAGACATGCGACTTCAAATATGACAAAGACAACGCCAGATAGGCCAGTCATGCACAGATAAAGCCACATAATTAACACGGAAATGAAGAATACAATACTTACGCATAGTGAACTTCGCCCACAACGAGTCCTGCTCAAGCAGCCGCCACCAAAGCTGTAATAATCTCATTGAAGCTGCAAATACCAATGCCTCCTTTTTCCACCGGAAGGCAAATCTGTTGCCAGTTCACCCAATGCGTCTTTCTAAGTTCCCCAACAGACCCTTAAAATTAATATAGCCATGATTTGCTCAAGCTAATGGTAAAAGCCCTTGAAGGGCTCCATAACCTACAGGATGTGCAATAGGATGGTTGTAAAAGTGCTCTTAAGCCAGGCATCCACCAAATGAGAGATGTAGATAATGCAGATAATTCGATCAATAATTACTTGGCCAAAACACTGAGAGAGGTAATCGGCCGCAAGAACTAAGAGCAAGAGGGAGAGCGGGTATCCCTGTTTAAGGCCTCTAGCTGACGCGAAGAAACTGGCTGGAACTTTATTCACGAGCATCGAGAACCAACAAGAGGAAACACAATGCTCAATGAAGCCAGGCCACCTCGGTAGAAAGCCCATCGCCTCAAGAACCTAAAGAAGAAAAGGCCACCGCACCTGGTCATACTCCTTGGCCATATCTATCTTGAAAGCCAGATTAGGAGAGATGACACATCTCCTGAGATTGTAAATCAACTCTTGAGCCAATAGGACATTATCACTAAGAATCCGGCCATGGACAAACCCACTTTGGTTCAGTGCTAACACAAGGGGGAGCAATGGTGCCAAGCGGCAAGTCAATATCTTTGAAATGATCTTGTTCGTCAAATTACACAAGCTGACCGGTGGAACTAAGCCCAAGTCGACGGGTTGGCCTTCTTCGGCAGATGAACAATGGTGGTGGCTGTAAAACTCCTCGGCATGAGCGAACCTGCAAAGAAATCTGATACAGCGCTCACCACGTCCGTCCTGACGACGTCCCAACACCGCTGAAAGAAAAGCGAGGTGAAACCATCCAGCCAGAAACACTGTCCCCGTTGATCCCAAAAACAACAGCTCTAATCTTAGCTCATCGGGCGTAGCATAAAGCCCCTCAAGATCAACATAATCCGGCAGCCACTGTACAAAGTCAAATCTTGCTGCTGAAGCTCCTCAATATATGAAGACTGGAGATGTTGGAAGAAACGAGCAGTAGAAGAGCGGATATCCTTCTCCTCTGTGAAGGTCCAAACCCTATCCTGAATCACATGGATGCGAGATCAGACCCTCTTCTCCTTAACTCATCCCTAGAAGAAACGGGATTTGCACTCACCCTCAAAACCCCAGAGCACCCCCATCTTCTGAAGCCAGAAATCTTCTTTCATCCAAGTCCAAAGCACATACTCAGCAATGCATCTCAACCTCAAAAGAATGATGTCGAGCCCATGTGTTTTGAAACCTAAAAGGAGGTCACAGGACCTGTAAGGGAAATTGACATCTAATGAGGAGCCACTCATGATCCGAAGAAATTAGCGGGAGATAAGTGACTGGGTCGCTGCGAACACCGCAATCCAAAACTCTGTCAACAACACCCAATCCAGCCGCTCAAGAAGACCAACCTTAGCCTGGGTAAAGACCGAACCATCAAAACCCAGATCCACCAACTAATAGTCCGCAATAGCATCGGCAAAATCCATTATCTCACGGTGTCGATCCACAGAGCTCATCTGCCTCTCCTCGTATGTCAAGAACAAATGTAAGTCACCTCCCAAAGTAATGACGGTTGTCCATCTCCATGGAGTGACCTCAAAGTTGCTCCCACAAACCATATCTCTCATCTCCACTGCACTTCTCGTAGACATGAAAATCATCAAAGAAATAAGAAAAATAGCTACCTCAATCTGCACATGCATCACTTGCTTGAAGTCGTCCAGGATGCTAACTCAAAACTCATTGTACGCGAAGATCCAAATCCTATCATTCACATTGCTTCCACAAAACTACAAGCTCAGCCAGCGGTTGAAGAAATCCAGACTTGGGTCCTTCTGAGGTTCGACCATAGCAGCAAAGGAAACATCATACATGTCAATCATATTCTTTAGAGTACCCTGGGTGTGGGCATTAGAGACGCCCTGGGCAGTCCATATGAGAAAATGACTAGACATGATAAACAATGTCAGAGGATGAGGAGGCTGCCAATCACGCCCTATTGGACTGACTAACAGCCTCAGGTGAAGTCATGCCCAGGGCAGGGGAAGAAGCAGTCTCAAGTAGGCGAGTCCTCGACGTGGAATCCTTCAACATCCTAACATCCAATGTTTTGACTAAGCGCTCAACTAGGTCCTCGCCAATCACATCATTACCATCTCCTGAAAAGACCTCAAACGCATTTTTTCAGTAAACATGCCCATTCTCCAAGGCCCTCAAATACGCATCCCACTTCTCCCAGGTGTGAAAACCTCCGAACTGGAACCGGTTGGTATTATCTCGGTGCTCCCATGAAGAAGAATATGAGCCTCCTGTCGTGAGGAAGTGAGAACGCTGTCGGCTTCCAAAACTTCCTGTTCCCCGGTGCCACCCGAGGTGTCTTGCGCCCTTTCTGCCCGCTCGGCCCTCAGCGCCATCGTAACTTGTGTAGCCCCTGTCACTGCAGTAGCCCTTGCAGCTCCTAGCGCCCTATTGGCCATCGCTACTCGTAGCGGTCCATCGGCCCTCGCAGGCCCCGACACTCCACCAGCCTACGCTGTCCCCAGCGTCCTGTCGGTTCTAGCACCCCCGTCACCCCATTTTCCGTACTGTTCCATTCACGTCGTGCCCCACACTCGCCCGTCGGCCTCGATCTTGATTATTCTCACGGCCTCTCGTACGGCCCTTGCGCCCTTAGCCTGGAACCTGTCCCCACCGCTCTCCTCGCACGCGGCGGACTGCACCTTCTCTCCTGAAGTGTGCAAACCCCGTACACCATCTTCAACACCACCCGACAAGGGGCGCCCCTGGACTTCCGACTCCGCACGAGCTTTCTCACGCTACCCTTGCAGCTGGGTCGCGCCATGCTCGTTCACCCCTTGCTATGGTACCGAGTCCCGTCGAACCCCCATACTATAATCACGCTTCAGGGGCTTTTCTCACTTCCAGAAAGCATAGCAAGTCTTGACCATGTGGGCCACATGTTGGCAGTCAGTGCAAAACAATGGGATCTTATCCCAAGACACATTCTGAGTAACCAATTTTCCAGCCATATCTAATGTGAAAGCCTCAGGCGTGTTCTTGGAAATATCAATCTCCATAGAAATACAAACATATGACACACTTGCACGTGTGATAGTAGCCCTATCAATCTGAACGGGCGTATCAAATAATCGACCAATGGCAAATAAAACAGATTCATCATATAAATGTACAGGCAGATTAGGCATATTACACCAAATTGGCACAATTGGAGTTTATAAAAACGGACCAAAATCATGAGTCTACTTAGAAACACGCATAGGATGATGCTCAATGTAGCAAGTAGGCATGCCATCAGGGCCACTCAATACCTTCACATAGTCAGATAAATCAAACAACTCAATGAAAATATACTTCGGATTCCCATGAAATTGATGTTGCCTGAAGACTTTTCGAATGTGGTGGAGGACGAGAAAGATTGGGATAACTTGCAAACCACAACGTGCCCAAGACGACCTGCAAGAAGTTCATTATCAGAAGCAGAAAAAGAGGTTATGGCACCCACCTTCTTAGCATAGCCAGCGGCTGGCAGTGGGCTGGCCATAACCCGACCAGCAACGGGAGCAACAACCATGATGAGAGAGTTGTTGCCTTTATTCGAAATAAGGTCCAACGACCTCAGGCCATGAGCAAGAAAATATTGCGCCTTAATGACGTCCAACCAAGCAGCGTCTTCAGCCAAGATGGCCGTGATGGCTGTTGTTGGGGTTTGTAAACTGAAAAATATGATTTAGGTGGCTTTGTATTAAATACCTTATTTCCCACATATTGAGGAGAAATTCAATATTGTCACATGGTTTGCCTTTTGTGGTTATAAATATTTATTCTTAAGCATCTAATCATAAATTGAGCCAACAAGTCCTCCTTCTATATTGTAGACTGAATGGTGGATTCATGATCGCATAAGATCTTTCAGTCGGTTCCTTATAGAAGAAAACTAAGTTCTCAACCTAGATAGACTTGGACAATCTATCGTTAAAGATTGTAGTGTCGATCCGAAGTTCGCACCTATCTTGGTCAACTGATGGCACTGAGTGTAGTATAGCATTGAAATGGATTACAGTTAGATATGTACTTCTATCCTGTGTAAATGATGTACAAGGTCTCGGTGATTATTTGTTTCTCAATCTATATAAGTAACATTGAGCATACGATATTGATTATACACTTCTTTAACTTATCAATAGGTGCAACTTTTTCTTAACCCTAAGTCATAATCATCCTTGAAATCTCTGACCTATCCCACCACCCCAATAAATAAGGGATAAAGGATGAAAATTATGCAACAACTACACAAGCCATAGAATTCCCCCCCATATGTTCTGTATGTGTGTGTTTATTTTCTTCCTTCACCCCAGTTATTAAGCTTGATAGAATATTTCCCAGTCAATATTCAAGCTATGGGAGGAAATAGGCCAGAAGATTTAAGATTGAATAGTTGTGGTGGAGTGTTGGAAGTACCAAGACATCTACTACACTAATCAGCAAGAAGATTATGCAAAAAGGTAACCATATGATCTTTAGGAGCATGCCTAAGGATCTAATTTACTTTCTGCTACCTATCTAAATGCGTTCTAGTAGATTTGATAAGATCTATTATAACTGAATTTAGATATCATCCAATGAGATCCTTGGCACTAGAGAGGATCCTTCTGCGGAACCCCAACAACTGCACCACAAGCGCACCCGTGTGCGTATCCGAAGCCAGAGGGCGTGCCCACCACACGCCTTTAACTATTTCCCTTCAATATCGCCTTCAATCTCGCCACCTTCCATCAATTTTCCTGTCTATTCTCGAAAACAACGCCATAGTCCACTCCTTCCATAGTAGACTCTGCACCAATTCCGCCATCAACCACACGTTTTCCCTTCATGCGATTTCATTCCGAAAAATCACCCTCACTATTCGTGGCAAGTGTATCAACCACGCCTTCATCCAAATTCGTATCCCTGCATGTGGACATAGAGATGTCGACATTCATCAAGGCGGCGTGAGTAGATGCCTTTCTAGCATGGCTCTATAAAACCATAGATGTCTTTCCAATCTCCTACACGAGTAGCAGCTTTTTGACGCAATTGTTTGGAGTGTGGCTTTGCTCGTGTGCCCCTCGTGATTTCTTTCATCCGACAACACCATGATGTGACCATTGCTATCCCCCTCCAGCTCGGCCTCGAGCTCATAGATCTCAGCCTCCAAGTCGTAGATCGTCGGATTCATTACTGCCAACATTCGACTCCTCCATGGCCAACGAGTCCTCCTCTTCCATGTATAACTTGTCGATATCATTCGATGAGTCAGGAACATCTTCCATGCCGTCGTCCAAGCTTAGCTGAAGGCCCCACTCTTCTTCTGCATTTCTTCCTCTAATTCAACGTCTTCTATATTGATATCTACAATGCCAGGCGGCGGATCCGCCATGGCCACAACCTTGCAGCATTTTTCCACCACCAACCAAACTCACTCGAAAGCCAAACCAACCGAAAACACCACGTGGCCACCACCAAGCAAAAAAAAAAAACAGGAAGACAACACCGGAAATGAAACAAAGAAAGAAATAGAGTAAACAAGACAAACAGAAAAACAAAATGACGACACAAACTGGCAAAAAATCGTCGAAAAACTCGACACAACAACGAAAATCAAAACAAAACACAAGAAATAAATGAAAAAATGAAAAATCAACACAAAAAAGGGCAAAATCACACGAAATCAGCAAGAACAACACAAGAGCACTTCGTAACCTAGAGAAAAAGAATGTGTTTTTTAGTACGTGTGATTTGCGTGCAAGGGCATGACTAATTACAATTGTAACTTTTAGTGCTATTGGGTCGTTATAATCTATGTCTATGTTATATCCATAGTTACTAAAGTTAGATTCTCTAAAACTAGAAGTACAAGTGTTTATTTGATGGTTATTATTATGTTTTGTTTCATAATCCTTAAAGAGGGCACACACGTAAGGCTATTTCTAAATCATATTTAACTTGGTCTACATTTGAAAGATCTAATTCAGATGAAGCTCTATTGTCTAAACCTAATTGTGCCAAGTTCGTAAAAGGTAAATTTTGCAAACTTTCATTGTAGCAATCTAAATGGTTATAAACACCACCTAATTTCTATTTTGGATCTGAAGCATTTAGCAACTAAAAATACCATTGGAATTTCCTAAAATATTTTAACCACTTCTGAACCATGTAAATATTATAAATTGTAATTGGTCACTATTTTTTTCATACAATTATTATAACTTAGTGTTATATGCATGCAATGCTCTAAAATACGAACATAAGTACAATAATAAATGTCAGATAATTCAACAGTTGTAGTTTCAAAAGATTTAAATAATCTCATTACAACTAAAAAAATCTAATAAATAATCTTTTTGTTCCAATGTTGAATTTGTCATTTTATAAGTCGAGTTCCATTTGGTTGATACATCCATAATAAAATTCGTATATCTAATGTTTTATTATGACAATATTTTTGTCATTTTACTTACAACTTTATGAATCAATTTTACGGCTTGTGTAATTGGTTCTTCATAGTCATTAAAAAATATAGGGAATTTTGAACACATAAATATAAAATATGACATATGCATCTAATATGAAAATATTGTCCATTAATAATTGTGACACATGCATCAATTAGTGCAGAAATACTAGCAACATTGGCAGATGCATTATCAAAACAACAGATTATACTTTATTAATTAATTGAAATTCATTTAAAATTTGAAAAATTAGCTATAGCTTGAGCAGTATGTGGTGTTGGAAATTTTCCAAATACAATTAAACATTTGTTCAAGCTTCAACCATTATTTACAAAATGAACCATGATTCTCTTATATAAATTTTTATTATATGCATCAGTCTACACATCAGAACAAATAGAAATTTTGTGATTTAAGTACACTAATCTAAACCTAATTCATTTTTTGTCAAGACATTATCTTACTATAGATATAGTCATAGAAGTTCTACTTATTTTTTTAGCAGATTGATTATATGTTTTTTTACAATGTATTCATAATTATCGTTGTCAAAAAGCATTAAAAGAGAAATGTCCATAGTAGCAAATTAAGCCATAATATTAGTTGCATCTTTGTGGTCATATTTGAAAAGAGAAGATGTGCTGATTGTGATGAACCTGTATGGGTGCCAGATCCGGGTTAATAGTTTAGTTGGGTTTGGGTTGAGTCGATCCCAAATTCGATTAGATGACATTTCTCCACGTGTCGGATAAACTTACCGTATCCTCCACCGTCTGTAAATTTGTACCGCAAATTGCAATAGTTGAAATACACAATAATTTCTTCAGAGCATCGAGACTATAACCAGGCTCTTTATTTTCTATCTTCTTAAAATGTTTGACGAAGATGTCAAATGTCTTAGATCGTTCATTTGGAGGCGGCGGCGGTGGTATCATTTCTTCTTCTTCATTGGCTTCTCAATGGTCTAATTGATGAGTTCCCCGTAATAGTGACATTCTTCATCATGAAGTTGTTGAGATAAAGATATTGGTTGTTGAACCTCGTAGCTTGACATAAAATTAAAGTCGTCGGGACTTTTTTCGAAAAATAGACCAAAATTTCTTAGGAGATGTTGGGGTCGTTTATGTTCAAGCTCGTTAGGGCATCAGCTGCAGCATAGTCCTCCTCTTGCAAACATGTCATGTATTGAATTATAATTAAGTTCCTTATGTAGGTTAACGTTATTACCAAATAATAATTGAAAAGTACACAATTTCACAATTTATTAGAATTTACTTGCAGCAACAACTTGTTCTGATAAAAAAATTGAGTCGATCTCGGAATCTCGTCATGATGGTCTCTTTGATCTTGGTCGGGGGCATCACTTTAATTTTGGGCAACAATTTTACCATTATCAACACGATTAGAACGAGAAGAAGACATATTGATATTGTAACTGAATTTAGAACTTGAAACTTGGGAAGGTAGTAAAGTAAAGTAAGCACAAATAGAGATAAATTGGAGGTAAGAGAAGTGAGAGTTTTCACTGTTATAAGAGGTGTGACTTAGAATAAGGATGAAGGGAATATATATAAATAAAAATGATTGGAAAAAGTTTGAATTTGAATTTCGAATTTCCAAAAAAAAAAAAAAAAAAAAAAAAAACGGAATTGGACGGTTTTCTGCAGAAAAAGTGACCCTACCCCTGAACCCTACTCGTAGCCTCTGCCACTCCTCGGGAACCGACAGTTAACCGTCAGTGTCTGCCAGACACCGTCCGTTTTCTGACGGAAACTTTCGATTTCGGACTGAAAATAAACTGGTAGGCCTGACCCTACATATGTATCCCTGCTGACACGATTAACCAGCAGTTCTGAACCGACGGTTGACCGCCGGTACAGTTTAAAGAAATCTCTAATCGGAACCGGACCGGTAGAACCGGTATACCTGTTTCGGTTTAACCGCCTAGTGCCGGTTACGACTCAAGAATTGGAGCTGACAATCTGATTCTGAGCCGAACCAGTGGTCGGATTAAAACCGCCCATCCCAAGTTGAAAGCCAACTCCAGTGATTAAGAGTATGTTGAGATTTGGTTAACCATCTATAATTGTACATAGATCATGTATTCTTCTAGTTGCCGCACATATATTTTTATTTGTTGAATCCAGCTCATGTCTTATTGAGCCAAAATTTACAAGAAAAATTGATGGTTTCTGATTTATATTTACATGCTTTGTGTTCTTATCTTACATCGTGATAAATATATTATATTAGATTGTGATTCTAATGTACAATAGAGAATAGAAGATCTCGTACGATTTTAATATTATGATAAAAATTAGATCAATTCATTACATATCAGTTTTAATATTACGATAAAATTGGCATTAAAATTATCGAGCACCAAGTGCTCATATATATATATATATTACATAAATTATAAATAATTATCGAGCACCAAGTGCTCAGTAACATGTCGTCAACCTGTAGCCTATAAATGGTCATTTATTTATTTGTTTCTTCTAGGTAATTTTGCTATTTAGCGAGCACTGGTGCTTGTAAATAAGCGATAAATGAAATACCGAGCACAAAAAGTTCTTGGTAAGTGCTTCGTAATTATGTTTTACCGAACACTTTTACCTATTTAGCGAGCACTTCGATGCTCCCTAATTGACCTTGTTTTTTTTTTTTTTTTGTGCCTGAACTCAGTCAATGGTTAGCGAGTTCAATGGTTAGCATTTAGCAGAAGTCGCCGATCTCTGCTCACCACCACTGCTCGCAATCAAATTTCTTACACCTACAACCTAATTGCACTTTTCAACTGACATTCATCTTCACATCCCCCTATTTTCAACTAAAACCAACAATAACAATCCGCTTCTATTAAGCGCCACTTCTCATTCTGACTCAAACGAAAGCACAAATTTACACAATTTGTAAGAGATTTATCATTTGTTAAACTTGAATAATTGATTTTCTTAGAATTAGATTTCTTCAAGTATAAAATGGGCGGATTTTTCATGTCACCTATCTTTTTGAAAAATATAATTCCATATCATCACCCAACGTGCTAGTCAGCATTTTATCACCAAATATAATCAATCGATAATAAATTTGCCTGATATTTAATGGTCAAAATAGCTCGTATATAAAAGATTTCAAGAAAGTATTGTAATTGGGGATTTGGTATATTTTCTTTTTTCTTTAATTGATCAATGACTTATTTGCTACGGATAATTAAGATGTATAATATATCTATAACACTCAATATTTGGTACAAGACACACAATTTTTGTAAATCAAAAATCCAAAAAATATTCAAATTTATATGATTTTGCATATTACCCCCTAGGTAATATACCTAATATAAATCATAATTATAACATATAGTAATAATTATATTTAATTTTGATACATTCTATCAAATAATAAATTTTATATTATAGATATTTCAATTCATCTTACAAAATATAATATTAATATATTATATAATAAAATATGTTATAATCAAATATATCACAACGTAGTTCAACGACGTCGTCACCATCGTAGTCAACTTTCTAATAGTTCATGTATTTGATGGTTCTTTCGAAAAAGCATTATAATTTGAAATATAAAAAAAATGATATCAACTGAAAGAGCAGAAGAAGAGATATTTAATACAAATGTACTGATGATGTTAATACAAATATACAATAATGTAATAGTAAATCTCACCCTAATTTCCTTTGCGTATATGTCTATTTATACCAAAAAAGAAAAAGGTGAGCTTGTTTAACTATGCATGGATTATACTATTATCGCGTATTAATCATTTATAAAAAAAAAATGCATTTTTCTGATTGTAAAAAATAAAAATAAATAATTCTTTCAAGAAATGTTACTGGCAGTGGAGGCGCCACTTCTACATTGTCAAAAATGACTATTTCATTCAAAATTCAACCGTCGTTGCCTCATCAAATCTATAAAACTAAATTAAACAAAAGCAATCTCGCTCTTCGCACAAATCTTCACCAGACGCAGATTGATTCCCGCAGCCCAATGCAATGACAAAATATTCTGCATCATTTTGCTAATCCACATAAAACTCAATCCTAAGTATACAATTCCGATTCTCGAAATCTCCAATCCGTATTTCTGCTTCCCAATTGCTCCGCCGTCGGCGATGGAATCGCCGTTGTCTCCGGCGGATCGCCTATCCGGAGATGAGATTACCGAAGAAAATGAAACCAACGCTCTGGTTAGCGCGTCGAGTTTCAAAGGTGTTTCTTTGAATCAGCAACAGAGGCGCAGGCGCGGCAACAAGACGACGCCGTTTGCGGCTCCGCCCTGCCGTCAGCAGTCGTTCAGCCGTGAGATCGGACATGCTGCTGCCGAGACTTACCTGCTCACTCGCCTCAGCTTCAAGCTGCTCAGCTATCTCGGGTACTATTCTTGTTTTACTTTGATATTGTTCTTATGCTTCCTCGTTTTATGTATGTTAATCACGTTGGTGACGAACAATTTGCGCATTAAGAAAGTAAGCAAAAGCTTAGATTTTGGGTTTTAATTTAGGTACTTGTACAAACACTTATTGCTGTTAAGAAATAGTTATACTTCTCGACAGCAATTGATGATCCCAAAAGGTATGAGCAATCATGAATTGTAATAACGAATTAAATATATATACGTTTGATTTCCAAATTTCATCACTTCAATTGGGTTATAGATTGTGTTTGATTATTATCGAGTGTTCTGACAATCGGTGTGTACTCATTTATTGATTGAAAATCATGTTTTGCATATCAGTGCACAGAATTACTGAAACTAATGCTTTTAATCCAGATCATAAATTGAAGCTTCTGCAAGCAGGGCTTGCCAATTTTCCGCTTTTTTCCTATATATATATATAGTCTTCTTCCATCAATCCACCTAAACAAGGATTGAAATTGCCTCTTTGTTTTACATGATGGAGAATTGGCAACACACCTTATTTTTCACAAGGTAACTGGTCTTAGTTAGATCTGTCCTAATTATTTCTTTATTCAGGGTAGGATATCGGTGGATAACAAGACTACTAGCTCTTGCTCTTTATGCGATGTTTCTTATGCCAGGTTTTATCCAAGGTGAGTTCTAGATAATTTTATGATTATTTGATACATAAAATAGGAGAAGATATTGTAACCAATCTACTCTCTAGACGACCCACAGCTTGTCCATCACGTTTTTCTCCATGTGAATGACTCAACAGTTTGGAATTGCCTATTCATTTCACTTTTTTCGTCTAGTAAAATGTAGTTTTAGATGGTAGACATTATTCGTTGGTCCAGTCTTATATTAAGCTGGAGTGAAGTATATGTTCTGGTTATCCAATTTTTAGTGAGAAGGCATGAGATTAATTATCTGGAAGGTTATATTGATTCTAGATGATGATAGTGTTAGCAATCGTGGAAATAACAACTAAGGAAGCCATAGTGAAGGTTTGTTGTTCTTATATTAACTAAAATATTTCGCAAACCCGGGATTCATTTTTTCCCCTTTAATTTATTGTGTATATAATTTGTCTGAAGCTTTTCTTTAGAAACCTTATCACTTGGGAGTGATAATATTTATATTTCTCTACTTTTGATGCATTGATGCGCTAGACTTCTTCTGCTTGCTTATTTATTCAGCTTCGTCTTAAGTAAGGTCTTGGCATCCATGTCATATTCCCACAAAGGGTCTCTCCATATTCCAATGTTAGTTTTGCTAAATTTAGGGAAACATTTGGATTAGTAGCTCTATCGAGGTATAGATGTAACCATTTGCTTCTTCGCAATGTTCATATTAGTAGCTTCAACTCAGGTATTAGATGTATCCAGTGTTCTTCTTTGCAGTCGCATTCCATTATTACTTTTCAAGCCAAGTGCGTCGAAGTATTGTATATGGCGATCAGCCAAGAAACAGGTATATTTTTGTCATTCTTTTTATCTCATTTCCCTATGCTACATTAACTTTCATCTATGTCATTAATGCAAAAGCTCTATCTTTCAGGCTAGATTTGTATTTACCTAGAAATAGTGATGGCTTGAAGCCTGTGGTGATATTTGTGACTGGAGGGGCATGGATTATTGGGTAAGTCGAGTTTACTTTTCACAGCTTATCTTGCTTTCCTCCTTCGGGTGAGGGGGAAATGGTAGGTATGATATACTGCACTTTCTTTCTTTTCAAAAGAAGTCCTTATATTAATAAAAAAGAATGAAGAGAACTACAAATATATCTTGGTTTATCTTGAGCATACATTCATAATCCAAATAGAAAGAAATTCTCCATTAACAGACAAGGAAAGAAGATAGCTTTGTCTTTTTTAAAATTAAAATAAAAAAGTCAAGAGAGTCTTCGAAGGCCCTTATTTGAATTACAGTAGTGCACATTTTGGTTGGTTGAGTGGCCACTAGCATTTCAAGAGAGAATAGATTAGCATAATCCAAACTCCTTTCAGATTTATGAAAACCTGGTAAGTTGAATACCTAGCAGTCATACTGGAAGATGGTGGTAGTAAAAGTGGGAGGCGGTTACAAGGGAGTTACAAGTAGTGGAGGAATAAATGAAGGAGCAATTATTAGTAGTTATTAGTATTTCATGCATGTAATTTCTTTTGTAGTTAAATAGGGTGCTGGAGGTTAGAAGGCACTCACTTTTCCTTGGATTATTGTAAGTGGCAGCATTTTATGGTCGAGGCCTTGTGAAGAGTTTCTCTATCTCCAAGTATGACTGCTAGGTACTCCACTAAGGACGTGGTGAAGAGTTTGGATTTAAACATATCCCAATTGTCCAACCCCAAGAATTGTAATCTTTGAATGATTTGAATGAGAAGAGACCCCACAGAAGGAAAGAGAGTTTCTACTCAAGAAGAGGAGAAGCCTACTTCCACTCAAGAAGAGGAAAGATGTCTGCTTCAATCAAAGGGATGAAAAAACTAAAAAGTGATCAAGTGTTTACTGTCACAGTAAATTTGATAATAGTTGTTTGAACTTGCTTGAATTCAGAAATATTGAGTTAGTATTTGTGACTGATAAGTTGAAAATAGATGTTGTATCTGGAATTAACACCACAAAATATAGAAAATAATCTGTCAGGTCTTCAAGAGGATAGAAATTACAGTAGCTACCCATACCATCTTTCTCTCTTTGCGAAATACTTCAATTGTTACATGTATAAAAGGAGAGATTTTTTGTCCAGAAGTCAGAGTATTGTAGTACCATGTACGCATCCTCTTTGCATCCTTAGTATATATGTATCTAATCCTCAATATTCGCACAATCTGGAGTTATTACAGGCATCAACTCTATGTCATTTAAAGATAAATTCAAGTTTTTGTTGAGATATTACTTATTTTTTCCAGAAGATATAATATGAATGGTTGTATGCTGTGTCTGCACTGGCAATTTTCTCTTCATTTAGTAATACCTTTCATCTTTTATCAAGAGTGGGTGGGCATATTTGTCTTTTTCTACATTGTTGATGTCAAAGCATTATATCCTCCTAACCTTTTAATGGATGTAACTTAAATCAGGTATAAGGCCTGGGGTGCACTCCTAGGACTGCAATTGGCGGAAAGAGACATCATAGTGGCATGCCTTGACTACAGGTACTTGCTTAATTTTAGTTATTAGATGATAGTGCGGACATTTATAATTAAGTGGATTTCCAGACATGTGGGATTTAGTTCCAAATACCGGATTACTTGCCTGGCTAGCTTAGTTATAACTACTAATGACATGTCACTGAAAATTACATGCATTCATCTTAAATGAAACATGTAAACTGTGTCAGAAACGATGGAGCTTTCATCTTAGAACAAGCTTGCATGCTGGCATGTTTACACTGAAGTTGATTTCCTCATTTCTTGATAAAAATGAGCAGTCTTTAATTTTTTTAATTCTTTTGTAAGAAAACAGACTTGTATAGACTGGTGGAGTTAAAGCTTATTGTATTCAGCAAACTTGTCACCCTTTCTCTGACAGTTACTGCTTTCTGAAATGTATGCATAGGTGGTATCGTTATTGATCTATTGCCTGATAACAGTTATCACATAAATTGGCTGCAGAAATTTTCCACAGGGAACTATCAGTGACATGGTTTCTGATGTTTGTCAAGGAATTGCAGTCATTTGCAACAATATTGCTGAACTTGGAGGAGATCCAAAGAAGTGAGTTTTTATTTATTTATTTATTATTTATTTATTTATTATTATTATTATTATTATTTTAAATATTCAATGTTGAATTTTCTTAAATTTTAGCATTTTGCCTTCTTAACTGGAAAACTAAGAACCAATTATTTATGCTCTTGGAAGATGGAAATGGTAAAATTAGTAAACAAAGACATTATTAATAGACACGGTTAGAGCACTAATTGAAGCTTTGCATCGTATGATTGTATGGCATAGTAAATGTTGGCTGTGCAGTACAACCTACGAAGAGATTGAACTAATCAACATGACATCTGTTAAAGTGATCTCATTTCTTAATGATTATGTACTAACGGTAATGAACTTTTCTCTTTCACCTATCACTTGAAAGGTCACAAAACTTGTCTTTAACTGATCACTATTTGGTAAAGCATATGAACCCAGCATTTTTTTTATGGTAAAATGGCTTGCAATATGCGATACACAACCGTATTTGATGAATCTTCATGATCTATTAAAGCCAAGATGTGATATTTGTATTTTACAGGATTTATCTAATGGGGCAATCAGCAGGTGCACATATATCTTCTTGTGCTCTTTTGCAGCAGGCAGTTAAGGAATCCAAAGGTGAGAGCATTTATTGGAGTGCATCCCAGATAAATGCTTATTTTGGTTTGTCGGGGGGGTAAGTTACCACAGATTTGAAGACTTTTTATGAATTGCATGATCATAGGTTGGTTACTGCTTGCCTGAAGTACCTAATAATTATTTACAGGTACAATTTACTCAAACTAGTTGATCATTTTCACAATCGAGGCTTGTATCGGTCTATATTTTTGAGGTACTGTCTCGTGTATCAACATTATTATATATTTATTTCAATATTTGACTATTCGTTGATCCATCTGACTGGTACTTTTACTTATGATTACAGTATCATGGAAGGGGAAAAATCATTGGAAAAATTTTCTCCTGAAACAATCATAGGAAACCCAAGCTCAAGTGGTGCAGTTCATCTGCTACCACGTATCATTCTTTTCCATGGTACCACAGATAATTCCATACCGTCGGATGAAAGGTTAGTTCCTGCTTGTAGCAATGACTTCAGTTCTATCTAGTTTCCTGGGCTGATCAATTCTTTTTGAGTTTGATTGTGTTCTTCTGTTTCTTGAAATGCCTTTTTTGATTTGGAGTTCCAAACTAGAAAACCTTTACTCTGACTTTCCTGAAGCACGTTTCTTGTATATGCAGTAAAATGTTTGTGGATACACTCCAAAAAGTAGGAGCTCGAGCGGAGCTGATCTTGTACGAGGGGAAAACGCATACAGATTTATTCCTCCAAGTAAGTGATGATCAATTTCAGTTTTCTCCCTCATTTGCTTAGAAAAACAATATTCCACTCGATAAATAGAGATCAAACGTAAGTTGAAGCCTACTACTACTCATATAGTGGAAGCAACTAAGCTCTCCCAAAATGTAGGATCCTCTTCGTGGTGGTAAAGATGAGCTATTTGACTATTTGGTGGGGTTCATCCATGCCGATGACAAGGAAGCTCTTGCTAGGGATGCTGTGGCTCCTCCAAGAAGACGTCGTGTACCGGAATTACTTCTCAGATTGGCCGGCCACGTCAGCCCTTTTTAGCTGAAGGTGGAAATGTCACTTTCCCAGTTTTGATCCGTGTTACTTGTAATGATACATCCATGCTCATCATAATTAATCTTTGTTAGATGGGGAATGGATGAGGTGCTCCACTTTCAACTACTTGATATCCTCTATCCCTGTTTTTGGTGCCCCACCTGTGTCTCTGTTTCAATTATTTTGAATTTTTTTTTCATTTTTTTCTTTAATCTAGTTTCTTGTCTTTTACTTTAATTTTATAATTGTTAATTAGGAGCGACATATACAGTTAAGGTATATAATTATTTTTTTCCATTTTTTACGGTTCAATTTTTAGCAATAAATGTATTAATAAATATTATTAAAATAATAAATTTATTAGTGAGATACAAACGTGATATAGAAATATTGGGATTGACGTTTGAGCTGCGTATTTAGTTAAGTTAGCTTACATAATAAATAATGGGATTGAAGATTTGAACAGCATACCTAGGTACGAAACTTGAGTATGGCAATGGGTCGGATATGGACTGGATTTTACTAAGTTCAGATGCAGATTAGATTTTTTGCTTAAGTACAGATCCAGTCTATTTATCCATAAAATAAAATCCACATCCAGATTCATAAGATCCGTGGATCACCAATCCCTTTACAAAAGCAGAGCACCAAATGAATTTCTCATTTCTAATTTGTTTGTTTCTCTCTCCTTTCTCCAGGCAAGAGATATTTTCCAGCTTTCACTCTCTAGATCTTTTTAGTGGACTACGGGATTGTGTATATATGTTACAGTTAGTTATAAGTTCATTTTATGTAATTAATATGAGTAGTACAGATTAAAATTTTAATTTCTACTGAGTAATAATGTACATATATGTCAACAAATTAACATAAATATATACTTTCCTTTGTGGATTTACAGATGCCAGAGCACGTATGAATGCATATGCGAAAGGAAAGAATTTTGAGGAGAATGCGCGATCTGGGCGAGAGAGGAAATCCGCTGTGAATGGGGTGACAGGTTGTTTCAAATGAACATCCTTCTGCAATGTCGAGAAAGATAAAAAGAGGGTCTTCTGACTTCGGTTTTTTTCTTGTTCTAGGCCATTGCATAATAAAAGTTTTCAAATTGGGAACTTTTTTTAAAATTTCGTGAATGGGTTCACTTAAGTTGAAACGACGCCGCTTTGCGCAATTTCAAAGCTATGAACGAAACGCCGCGTTTTGGCTGAATCTAGCGTCTTCAAGAGACGCTTGACCATCTCACGTCTTAAGAGACGCTTGATTGTTTAGCGTCTTTAACCTTTGATTTATACCCTATCCAACCATTCCTATTCACATAACACTTGTCTCAACACTTGCCTTAAATTCGGTAATATTTGGAAAAGCTGCAAAACCTCAACTGATTGGCAAAATTTGTGAGAAATGTATGATTCTTTTCAATTTTAATGTGTTATAGAAGTTATTTACATTATTATATTAGTAATATGTTTGAATTTATTTGATTGTAATTTTTTTTACTTGAACAGTATTTGATAAATGTAGTATTTAGACATATGCTAATTATTGATTTATTGCAGAAATTATATCGTTATATGTGATGTTATATTGGGGTTGTAAGATAGTACAAGTTGCTGGTATTGGTATAGCTTATGACCCTCCATATTCGAAAGCATATATTATATTGAATGAGACTATTTCATATAATGAATTAGACTCGAAGATATGTGAAAGGATGGGGGTAAATATGCATCACCAGAAAATATCAATAATATGGAGACGTCTTATAGTTCTAGGAAATTGCTACACTTATGTGGGTCTACATTCTCATGGATGGATGGGTCTAGATTCTCATAATCTGCCATCATATCTACGGGCTGCAAATGGCTTCCTATCTTGGCCCGCAAAAATCCTACATGAAATATGATCCCGCTGTAGATATAATACAGAAGGATCCTCTGGCCCACAATACAAATCACTCTGCCTTTGTGACGAACTAGCCATTATCGGATTCTTACAACTGCGATTTTGACAAATTCTAATAAATCTAACTAAACAAAAGAAGGAACATGAGTGCGTCGGGAACTGATCTTGTAACCTCGTGGATGAGAAGCAACACTCTAACCACTGAGCTATATGTGCACTTTAAACATTAGAGCTAACAATAATATATTTATTATTACTTTAATCGATTTTTTCAGTTATTTGGTTATAATCAATCGGTTATTGGTTATAACCGATAACTGATTTTTTTCTTAAACACTAACCGAAACCGAAAGAAATCGAAACCTAAAATTTCGGTTACGGGCGGTTCAGACTAACTGAATAATCATCCTTAATTGTGATATGATAGATTTAAGAATTAAATTAGGCCGTGTTTGGTATGATAGATTTAGAATTTTGTTGCAATTGCAATTTTATGTAATTGAATTTGAAGGTATAATATTATAATTCAATTCCAAATCTTTTGTTTGGTAAAATTAAATAATTGAAATAAAATTGTATTATAATTTCAAATTTTTTGTTTCGTAAGTCAAAAATTAACCAAGATTTGACATTAACTTTTAATTAAATATCTTTTAATTTTTAAATTTCAAATTTCAAATTTAAACCAAGATTTGACATTAACCAAGATTTGACATTAAATATCTTTTAATTTCAAATTTAAATCATTTTTAATTTCTTGAAACTCAACTTCTATACTTGAAAGAGCTACTACCTTTTTCTTCTTACTTCTCCACGTCAGGAGATTACCCCAGCTAATGTAAAGCCCGAAGTAGATCTCCTGTATATTGGATTTCCAGCCCAATTAGCATCCGTGTACCCATGTATTTCTAGATGACCATGTTTTTCAAAACATAGTCCATGGCCTAATGCCCCCTTCAAATATTTGACAGTTCTCAAAGTCGTCTCTAGATGGTCTGCTTGGGGTTGATGCAAAAACTGACTTCCCCTACTGCATAGGCTATAACAAGTCTGGTGTGAGAGAGATAAATCAATTTTCCAACCAAATGCCTCGATTTGCCAACTTGGCTCCCTCTACAGTTTTCAACCCATGATTCAAAGCAATAGGTGTATTAGTTAACTTCCAGTCCACCATTCCCGTTTCTGCTATGAGATGAAGGATATATTTCATTTGACAGATAAATATACATTTCTTTTATCTCAATACTTTAATGCCAAGAAAGTACTTAAGATGTCCCACATTCTTTATCTCAAACTTAATAAATATTTCTTCTTCAGCTCAGCTATCTCTTATGCATCATCTCTAGTAATGATCATGTCATCGACATATATGATCAAGCAAGTAATTTTATCACCTCATTTTTTAAGGAACAAGGTATGATCCGAGTTGCTCTATTGATAGCCATATCTTCTCATAGTTTCTGTGAATTTCTCAAACCAAGTTTGCATTGACCAAGTTATTTAATGCTACTAAAACTATACTCCAAGAGGACGGTGCAATCGTAGTATAGTAAATAGTAAGCAAGAATATTGTATCCACATATACTATGTTCCATTCTAAGTACTATGACATCAATCAATTATTACTATCTAAATCACACAAACTTTGGTTGTTGTGAATGATCTTGTAAAAGAGAAACAAAACCTAAAACTTGAAAACAAAGATAAATGGTTTATTCCAGGGAATTGCTTTTATCAACATATCGATTCATTCAAACATTCAATTCAATATCCAATCGCAACTCGAATCTTGTTAAGACAATCACATAACTAGTTAGACCTCCTCTCGAACGGCCTAAACAGTGGATTACAAGTTAGGATGTTAATCTCTACTTGTAACTCCTAAAATAATTTAAGATTATATGTCATTACTATTAATCTCAAATCTCTCGATTTTATTGATTAATGTGTTGTCTAATCTTCAATCATGGATCAATACTCATTTCTCGAATCTTCTATTAACACACTTGAAATCATCTATTTTGTAGCTAGTCAAACATAAGCATTAAGAATAAGAGAAGATAAAACAAAATAAGGTCTTAGATATAAAATCAAAAGTTGAACAAAAATAGTTTTGACTACTTTTTAACCCTAATAAAAGATCTAGCCAAGCATGGCTAAAGGTTTAAAAAAAACAAAAAAAAACAAAAACAAAAAAAAACAAGAACATGAACACAATCTAAACAAGCTAAAAGAACTCGTGTAGAAGCAGCGTTTCACATTGTCTTCGATTGCTCCTTGAACTTTCTTTGATTTGTAAGGACTTCTTTAACGTGTTGGCAGATGAATGTTAGCACAAAATATGTGATATTGTGGCTTGAATTATGTTGGAGTGTCTCTCAAAATCATGCATAAAGACCCTTTATATAGGTAGGGCCGAACCGGCGGTTCAAACCGGAACCGGAACCGTCAGAAACGGTTCCGCCGAAACTGAAAATTCGGTTCCGGTCTAAAATTTCCAAACCAGAACCGCCGGTTTCCCGGTTTTCAAGGACGGCAGGGTTAGGGTACAGGTTTAGGGCTGACGGGATGGCAGAAAACCGGCGGTTTCTGCAGAAAACTGGCGGTGCCGTCGGTTTTTATCATTTTATTTTTCTAAATTTTAATTCAAATTCAAATTTTTGCCACTCATTTTTATCTATAAATACCCCCTCATCCTCCTCATTTCAACTCACTCATCTTGTATTAATAAGAATTATCTCTTCTCTACCTCCCATTTCTCTCATCTCTATCTTTATCATCCTCATTCTAGGCTTCTAGCTCACTCCTCTTATATTAACAAGAATTCACAGTTATCTAAAAACACTTGGTCGAGCACATTCTAAATATTACTGCAGTATTAACAAGCTTAACAAGTTAGCAACTGCCCTAAATATTACTACAGTATTAATAAGAGAAATTATGTAACTGCACATCCAATTATCTTAAA